>QLPI01003632.1:0-29532 GCA_003314275.1 Chroogomphus rutilus | reverse complement strand
CATATGATGGGATGACATGGATGCATGAGTGGGGAGTGAGCAACGTGCAGAAGGCCATTGCACGCGGGGTGGTGGTCAGCGCGGTGGGTCAACGCAACGAATAGCGTGACGGCGAATGTGATGCAGCGGGTCGACGCAACAAACTGCACGACGGCGACAGGCACGACCGCACACGGACGCGATAGATGTGCAGGTGCGAACAGCGGGTGCGGACGCAGGTGCGAGCGGCGGGTGCGGACGCAGGTGCGGGTGTAGGTGCCAGCAGCGGGTGCAGGTGCAGGTGCGAACGGCAGGCACGGACGCAGGTGCGGGTGCAGGTACCAGCGGCGGGTGCGGACGCAGGTGCCGGTGCAAGTGCCAGCGGCGGGTGCAGGTGCCAGCGGCAGGTGCGGGCGCAGGTGCGAGCAGCGGGTGCAGGCACAGGTGCGGGGGCGGTGCAGGCCAGCGCGACAAAGCGCGAGTTAGGCCAAGAGGTGGGCAGGTGCGAACACGTGCAGGTGCAAAGAAGACAACGCGATCACCGTGCACGCCGGCGCGACGAGAAAAGGAACCTGTAAAAAAAAAAAAACAGAGTCGCCACGCACGCCGGCACGACGAAAAGGACCTGCAATCGTTGCGCACGCTGGCGCAATGAGAAAGCGACCCATGGGCTAGCAGAGAGCTCCAGAAGAGGCCGGTCCAGGAAAGTTGACACGCACGCCGGTGCAACAAGACAACTAACTATACCAGTCGGCGACCCCTGCCTTACCTTCTTCTCGCGAAAAGGATGCCCCACCAATCATGCACACCGGCACGACGGCTAGGACGAGTGCAGGGGTTGCTTACCTTCTTCTCACCACCTCTTTTGGATGAGACCGCGGGTGGGAGGGATAAAGAACGAGCAACACAGGCGCTTATCCAACCCGGTACTTTGGATCACCCAATAGACAGGCAATAGTCAATGAGGACATTGACCTTAAAAGGGGGGGTAATGTCATGATTTATCCACTCCTTTCTCTATTACTTGTCCATTACTTGTTATTGGACTCCGCTACTCCGCCAGACTATATGTATAGTTCTTAGGTAATTAGTTAAAGCTCAGTCTTGAGCTGGTCAATACACCGACAAGTATCATTGCTCATTTCCTTCTTCTGCTCTCCAGTATTGAAGCTCTTGTTGTTGCTGACAGTGTCATAGGATACATTGCCCCTGGGGTTGAGTAATGCTAAAGGATCCGAGACGATATCTACATATCTATAGATGTTATTCTCAGTCAAAGTAGGGTGTTGGGCAAAAGACATTGGTGTTAGGTAAAAATGCAAAGGTTTCTGCTCAACTATGAAAGGATCTTGTCGGATGACCTGTTAGCAAGCACCGAAACTGTGATCAGCCAGTGGCCCGATTAGACGTTACAAAAGCTTTGATTTACAACGTGTTTTATGAACTAGCTCGCCCTTGAGTTGATTTATTAGCTCAGGGATGAGGGGGGGTGAACACTGATTCTTTATAGTAATGGCATTCAGTCGTCAGTAATCCTATATAAGCCTAAGAAATCCCACTTTCTTTTGATGAAGAAGAATAGGGAGAGAATAGGTGACTTCGAGGACTGAATACATCCCATACAAAGGTTCTCTTAGATAAAGGTTTCAAGTTTGGCCTGTTCTAACAGAAACATAGAATACACCTTATAGTTGGTCAGGTAAGACCCAAACTCCAGTTCAATGGGATAATTCCAAACCTTCCAGTCAGGGCTTTTATCAAAGGATTTTTTTGCAAACATACTTTTGAGTTCATAGAGGTAGTCAGGGATTTTGGCCTTGATTTGGATGTTTGTATAGTGAGCCTTGGCCAGCCTTTTCAAAGCTATTTGTGTAGCTTGAATGTGTTCCAATTCTGGTTGTAGCATTACTCACAACTGTCATGACCTCACCAAACTTATCTTTGTTGTTATTTCCACTCAAAGCACATGGTCACTTTTCATTTTCAAGTAAATCTCACTCTTCCACCTTTCTTAGCCACCACACTTCTGCCACCTTTCTTCAGCCCTCCAATCAGAAACCACATTTTCAATTTACTGGTCCAAACCTTGCTTGCCTCACCTTGCTCAGTATACCATCTCCTACCTCTTGGGCCCAGCCCTCCCATACTTCAAACCCATCCTTGGCAAGATCTACCCTGAACCCACATGGCTTGCCAAATGGGCAGATTTTTGCTTGGAACTTGAAGTAAACTTTGGACCATTCAATAATGCTGCACAAGCAGAAATTGAACTCAAAAAAATAGTCATAAAGGAACACCATATAGCTGTATTAAAATTTATAGATTTTGCCTGTGCTTCTACTTGTACCCAGTAGAATGATGCTGCCCTCACTCATGTAGCATACAAAGGGTTGGCCAAACAAATAAAGGACAGCCTCCTATACTTCCCCTGCTTCAAGTCCCTCACCAAACTTTGACACTTCATGCTGGAAATTGACAGGAGGTATTGGGAGTATAAGGAGTATGAGAACCTCACAAACTCTAACTGAGGTTCAATTTTAACCTTGTCCAACTGGCTGTATTGGAATAAATGTGCACACTTTGTGACAATCCAGGTATGTAGTGTAGTATGCAGGGTAATATGACACCTCTAACAAAGATAGGGACTAGTACAGTCAGTCTCCTCAGTGTAGAGTATAACACTGAAAAGAATGGTAGAGCTACAAGTGGTAGAAGCTACTTACAGTATTAGTAAGCAACTGGTACAGTAGCCTAGCTGAGTTTGAATAAAGAAATCAATATGTCTTAGCCTAAGCTTCTATGTACAATGGCCAGCTACTATACGACTAGTAGACTGGCTATATAGGCCCTTCCATAGGACTTGTTCCCAGTTTGAAACTGGTAAAACTAGCTGGCCAGGACTAGGCAAAAGTCCTTGGGGTCAACTCATGGCATCCACAGAAAGAACACGCACTGTACAAACATTGCACCCTACTCACTTGGCATAGCAGGATCTAAGGGGTGCAGGACACAAGCATGGATAGCCATAACAAGATATTGACCAGCATATTGGGATCACATTACTGATCCCAACACACAGGCCCTACTGTGACCAGCAGGCACTACTTAGAACTACCCTACAGAAAAATTTCCTTCATATGCTGCTGAAAATACAAAGGTTCTATTCAACCCCTACCACTTTTACATAAGATCAACAACATGCTGTGCGACTGGCATATTGTTGAGGGGGTGAGACAGATCAATACAGTAAAACAGTCAGAAAGCATGGTAAAACAGTAGATGTACTCTATTGCAGAGGATATACTTGAGCATGCATGGCAGAGGGTGACTGGTAAAAAGGGGCAAGTATGATCAGTTGATCACAAGACAGAGGGAAACTGTATAAAAAGTACATGCTTAGCTACCAGTGCAATAGGAAAACTATATGGATACTTGCAACAAGACCATGCAACTGAATGTGAAACTGACCCAAGTTTCCATTGCCAGCCCAGGTCAACAACCTACAACTCAAGTTTGAAGTACACATGTCGTTGAGGAGGTGAGATAATAAAGTGTGATAGAAATGGCAACTGGAAGGGAGGGAAGGAAGTAGTTAATTTACTGTTGGGGATCAGGGAATGCTCCCTAGGATTTCTAGCCATTTTGTTAAATCCACATGTTGGTGCTTAGCTAGAGGCTTCTGGAAGGGTTTCTGGAGGTTCCAAATGGTTTCTGAGGGGGGGCTCGTACTCCAGAGGTGGAGGGGCTAGAGGTCGTGGGTTCATGGTCAGAATTGGAAAGGGGCAGAAAGACAGGAAGCACCGAGGGGTCTAGGACTGTTCACGGTATTAGGTGGTTTGGGTGGTTCGAGGTCGCAGGGACTTGGCTTCAACTTATGTATTGCGCCCTCCTCAATTGTCTGTCCCTAATTTCAGAAAGTCAGAAAGTTTAGTGGAACTGAATCGGAAACTACGACACAGAATTAAGTCAATATTTGTACTGGAAAATAGTCTAGTCGACTGGTGACTTATATACATGTATCTAGTCTTTGTACTAACTTTTGCCAAGTAAAGACAAGGGGGGGAGAGAGTACAAGGGGCAATACAGAACAAAGAACAAGGGAGTGAGGTAAGAAATGATCCTGCATGTCGCTTATCAAAGGAGCGGAACCTTGGCTTCGGAATATTTGGAGGTTCAAGAACATAGAACCTTGGGTTGATATAATGGAATTTGGAAACCAGTTGTTCAGGCTTTGAGCAGTTGGAAAGGTCCCAGAAACAGTGCGGGTGGTTGTGGGGATTAATGTGGGTTTATTGGAGGCATAGGCATAACACATTTTATGAAATGAATCATCATGCAGAATCCAAACCTCTCCTCTCATGAAAATTCACTCTTAAAACAGTCATATCTTGACAATAAAAAATATTATAATGTTTTTAGCTGGCCAATTAAGAGTGGATTACCTCTAGTAATTAACTCTTAATTATCAAGGAGATTGAACCTACAAAAACCTATAAAAACATCTATATTTTGATCTATCAAAGTATAGACCTATAATATACAATAACCTTGATGCCACTGGCAGAGCACGCATCCCATGACATATGGTATGGCATGGAAGTTGACCAACCCCATGGGTACATGAAAGATACACATGTACAGATATTGGCCGATCTAGAGACCTGGGCATATGATCCTTCAACTCCAAACATTTATTAGCTTAATGGCCAGCTCGGTACTGGTAAAACGATGATTGTACACTCATTCTGCAAGCTTTTGGACATGCAGAAGAAGCTTGGAGGCAGCTTGTTCTGTTCTTGCTCAGGATTGGTGGATACAAGCCAGATCATCCCTACAGTCGCCACAATACTTTCTCGATATAACACAAGGATCAAATTAGTCATCCATGATATGCTTGTTTGTGAACAAACCTGACGTTGCCAATCTCAATGATATATTTGGGCAATTCTGGTCACTGATCATTAACCCTGTCAAGATTGCTACTGACAATGAACAAGGGGTTTATTATGATATTTTATAGATGCCATGGGCAAATGCTCAGCACCTGGAATTGTAGAAATGCTGATCACAGCCATCATCGATAGCATCACAGGGATTCCTCTGAAAATTTTAATTACAAGTCGACCTGAGGCCTGGATCAAGAGGGCATTTAATCTTGCCGGTGCACCTTTCCTCTAAGAATTCACTCTTCATAAAGTTTCCATTGAGGACAATGAAGAAAATGATATCAAAACATAGTTAACAACCTCACTGTCTAAAATTGGAGATAATCACAGATATTCGCAACAAGATTCTCCTTGACTATCAAAACAGGAACCCAAGAAGCTTGTTAGTCAGTCCAATGGATTATTCATCTATGCTGCCACAGTGGCGCAGTACATTAGTGACATGAACATGAATCCCAAAATGCATCTAATTGAGTTGACTGGTTCGGCGCTGCCACTTGCCTCACTGGATAGCTTCTACAGCCTGATTATGGCCAAAGCATTCCAGAAACTCAGTGACAAGGACATAACAGTGAGACGAGATATACTTGCCACAGTGGTGTTTCTCCAATGTACACTCTCAATTGCTAGCATGGCTTTCCTGTTAGAGATAATGGATGCCGAGGTTGACATTGAATTGTCTCATTTTCGTGCAGTGATCTATGTTCCTTCCACCAATGATGGAAATATCACCATCTTTCAGGCCTTGTTTCAAGAGTTCATCGTCGACCCAAGGAGTTGCAGCAGGAATAGGATTGATGCTTCCAAGACCCACCAAAAACTTGAGATCAAGTGTCTCCAGACATTGAACAAGTCTCTTCGGCAAAACATCTGTAATTTATCTGATCATGCTATAGTCACACAGGTTCATAAAATCCCTAATCATGACCTTATTTCTCAGTCTCTTCAATACTCTTGCTTTTACTGGGCCTCTCATCTTGTAGAGGCTCTTGGATTCCCACCTGCAGACACTTTATTCCAGCCATATTGATTTTTTTATTCTCACAGTCGGTTGCCTATGCTTTGAGACGAGCAAGCATTAGCTTGCAAGTACTCTATGTGCATAGGGAATGGCACGGGTCACCCACGGGTCAAATGTGGGTGACCCGCACCTGACCCATGGGAAACCCAAACCCGTCAACCCATGGGTTTTTTCCCATGGGTCGATGGGTCTCAGGTGCGTGCCGCACCTGCACGCAATACATCGCATACATGGCAGCACGTACACGGCGGCGCATACGTCGCGTTCGTCATGGCGCATGCACATACGTCGCGTTCGTCACGGCGCATGCGCATACGTCGCGTACGTCGCATACGTGGCAGCATGTATGCATACGGGCGTTGCGTACGTTGCGTTTGTTGTGGCGCATGCGCATACATCACGTACGTCGCGTACGTGGCGGCGCGTATGTTGCATTCATCACGCCACGTGCGCATATGTCGTGTACGTCGGGTTCGTCATGCCGCATGCACATACGTCGTGTATGTTGCATATGTGGTGGTGCGTGTACATAACGGGCATTGCGTACGTTACGGCGCATGTACATACATCGTGTACGTCGCGTTCGTGGTGTCACGTGCGCGTATGGTGCATTTGTCGCGTTTGGGGCGTCGCGTTCATATCGGCGCATACACGTACGCGTTCGTGTCAGAGTTGACGCCCTGGGTTGGGCCCAGGTCACGGGTGCTCGCGGCTTGACCTGCACCCACACCCAAGGACACCCGACCCGGTGACCCGTGCAGGTTGGCCTGACCCGTGTATTTCCCTATATGTGCATATGTATTGTGGTGGAGATGATGCTGCATTACAGGCTGCATAAATTGATTGTGGAAGTGATACAAGAAGTCCTAAATGGTCAGGTGGGGGTCTAAAATACTATGAGAACGGGGGTAAAGGGAATAATCAGTTAATACACTCGCTGAAAGTATCATATATATTAACTTCATGATGAGCACCTGTACCAAAGAAATGCAGGATTACTCAGCCCTAAGACTTTGTCCTCAGAAAGCAGCTTACAGATCAAAACTTTTAGCCCGTTGGTTTGTATGCCTCCTGAGGTTGGAGGTTGATATTTATTGTGGATTTAAGGGTTTGGAAAAAAAAAACTGCATCCCTCCCTCAGTGAGCCACAGAGAACTACTTTCTCTGTTCCAGGGGCTCACATGCAGCGAGACTGAGCAAAGATCCCTCCATCTCCATCCTTGTCCTCAAAGCCGGACATGCCACTCATGATGATTCAGCAGACCATAAATGTGGGTCTACATGGAACTTCAGTTTAATGACCTCATTGTGACATCGATCAGCTGTGAAAGTTCTTACCAAAAAATCCATTATTGTTGTCATTGATGCTTTGTGTTGGGAATTTCAGGTAATTTATTTCGATTGTTTTTCCAAGATGAGATAGAAGACAGACAGACTCCCCTGTCTGCAACAATATAATCAAATGTTTTGTCTACGATGTTTGTGATTGCAAGGGTGTTGGTTATGTTTGATTGGAATAATTCTTGTTTACAGACAAACTGTGGTTGTTTAAAAAAAATAACAATAAGAGGGGCATCATTTCCCATCCTCTTGTACAAGTGAGCATTGGGTAAGGAAAACCCAGATACAGTGACTCACAAAACTGAGTCAATGTATGGTGCTTTTGGACTATTCATTGAATAGCTTTGAATATAAAACATATATGAAAAAGGTGTTGGTTTATCAAAGAAAGAATCTGATCAGGGCTATGCAACCATTAAATAATTATGTAATTATGATCAGGGGTGATGAAGATATGGGCAATTCAAATCAAGGGTCCATTGAGTCAGTTTTATGAGATGGTGTCAGAACAATCAGAATCTGATGCTCCATCTATTAAATAACATGCAATCCTTGATAGATGGTTACTATGGTAATCTTATCTTTCGTGAAAACTGAAATTAAGGTATTCAATCCCCTCCAACATGTTCAGAACTTCACTACACTCCAATGCACCCCACTTCCTCTGCTCAAAAAGAAAACATCCTCTCCTTGGCCTCTCATGGTCATTCCACTCACACTATTGCCTCAAGACTTGGCCTCAGCCAGTCTTCAGTATCTAGGACTCTCAGAACTCTCCATCCCAACCAGCCCTGCTCCTCTAGAGGTCGTCCTCCCAAGCTTTCCTCTAGAGATCAACATTCTAGTTTATCACAAATTACTACTGACAGAGCTGCCAATGCTACTCAGGTCACCAAACACATCAATCCAATTATCCCCTACCTAGTCTACTCAGAAACAGTGAGAAGACTCCTCAGGAAACATTTATTCAAGGCTGTGGTGAAGAAGAAAAAGCCCTTCCTCAGTGTAAGGCATAGACAGCTGAGGTTGGCCTTTGCTTTGAAGAACAGAG
Organism: Chroogomphus rutilus; assembly: GCA_003314275.1. Lineage (NCBI taxonomy): Eukaryota > Fungi > Basidiomycota > Agaricomycetes > Boletales > Gomphidiaceae > Chroogomphus > Chroogomphus rutilus. Next base: position 21,194 of record QLPI01003632.1, on the reverse strand, counting down.
AGTGGACTGTAGAGGACTAGAAGAGGGTCATTTGGTCAGATGAGACCAAAATCAACAGGTTTGGGTCAGATGGGAGGCAGTGGGTCTGGAAACAGAAAGGAGAGGGTTAATTGAGACAGAGTTGCAGCAGACAGTCAAGTTTAGAGGGAGAAACATTATGATATGGGGGTGTATGGGATGGAATGGTGTTAGCCAGCTTGCAGAGATTGAGGGGAAGATAGATGCTGATCAGCTTGTGTCTATTTTGGAGGACCACCTGCTGCCTAGCCTAGAGGAAAGTGGAATTCCTGAGGAACAGGTAATTTTTCAACAGGACATAGACCCAAAGCACAAGTCAAAGAAGGCCGAGAACTGGATGGAAAACAACAATATCACTCTCCTTAATTGGCCTGCACAGTCTCCAGATCTGAATCCTATTGAGCACCTCTGGGATTATGCAAAAAACAGGCTTAAGGAGTATCCAACACTACCCAACAGAGTTTGGCAAATTTAGGAGAGAGTAGAGAAGGTATAGAATAACCTACCACCAGAGGTGTGTCAGAATTTGATACAGAGTATGTCTAGAAGACTTGAGGGAGTAATTAAGGCCAAGGGGGGCAATACCAAGTACTAGAATTGCAACTTACTATTTCTCTGATACTCTCTCACAAAACTGAGTCAATGAGCCCTTGACTGGAATTGCCCATATCTTCATCACCCCTGACTGGAATTACATAATTTTTCAATGGTTGCTAGCCCTGATCATATTCTATCTTTGATGTACCAATACCTTTTTCATATATATTTTACATTCAAAGCTATTCAATGAATAGTCCAAAAGCACCAAACATTGACTCAGTTTTGTGAGTCACTATATGAATGAATATGTTGGAGTATGCCAGATTCATACTACTAGCATAGCCAATGCTTCATTACAAGCCCAGGGATTTGGGTTCTCCTTACCCAATGCTCAGTTTTACAAGAGGATGGGAAACGATGCCCCTCTTATTCAAGCAAAAAAAAAACAGTATGTCTTGAATCTAGAATTATTCTAACCAAATATCCAACACTATTGCAATCAAAAACATCATAAATCATGCCATCAGAGGTTTGTCCTGGTGGCATTTCTGATTTTTTATTCAGTTAGGGTACACATCCCGCTCCCCATACCGCTGCTCCCACATCTCATCTCTCATGATTACCTTCCTAGCCCATTCTAATATACATCAATAACACATATCAAATGTCCTGGTGAGAAACAGTAGCCAATTTCCCTTAGCCTTATAACAGCTAACACCTTATGGTGGGGAAGGTAGACGAATAGCCATACCAGGTCCATGCTCCTAGTTGGAAAGGAAGGCACAGTTTCACTCAGGATACAATATGTGCCACATCGTCCCTAAAATATCTAAAATGCTTTCTCTAACTAACCTGAAGATATGATCTGTAATGCATGGTGTCCTTGTGAACAAACCTGACATCGCTCATCTCAATTATTTACTTGAACAATTCTGTCCCATGATTTTCAATCCTGTAAGGATTGTGTGAAAAAAAAAAAAAAAACAAGGGATTAATTGCATTATTATTAAAACAATCATGGATAAATGCTGTCAATCAGGAATAGCAGAAGCATTCATCAGGCTATCCTTGATGGCATGACCAGCATCCGACTCAAAGTCTTCATTACAAGCTGAGAACTGGGTAACAAAGTTCTGCCCCTGTGCTGTTAATTCATTAGATGTGGGAGTCTTCCTTGAATAATCTCTGCAGGAAGCCATGCAAGATGTCATATGAAGTCATATTGGCACATGTTTCCAAAATTTGTTGTCTGAAATTGCTATCCTTGCTAGGCTTGCCTGAATGGCCTCCTGCACATGAGTTTACATTTCTTGTCAATCTGTCTGCAGGTCTGGTCATTTATTCTGTTTTTTATCTTGTTGAATTGCTACTGTTATAAGAATCTAAGGATGCAATCCAAATATCCAAAAAGAAGGCACTAATAGTTACAAATCTTCAACAAACCTCATATTACCAGATCACTAGTTAAACTATGTTATGCTACTGATGTATAGGCTTGAGATTGACAATGACAATGTGACCTGATTGATATCCAAAGCACACTTTAGAGGGAGAGAAAGTATGTGTTTTGAAATTGCGATACTCTGGGGGATTCCAACAAGATTTAAGTGGCAAGTCAGGGAGAATCCAATCCTGACTGGGTGAGATGAAGATCTGTGGGTCCCCGGCGGCAAAGAGATGAAATTGGCCAGGGATGACATGAGCGACCTTGCCTCCATCTGAGAATTGGAAGGATTTATGTTCCAGTAGTGGTGTCGAATCACCTGTGGTAGTGTCCCATATACAGACTGAGCCGTCTTGTGAGCCAGACACGACGTGCGTGCCATTAGATGAGAACACAACCGAAATCACCCAGCCCGAATTACCCTCAACTGAACGCATTATTTCTCCGGTGATCGTATTCCATATCCGGATTGAGTGATCAAACGAGCCAGACACGAGACGGAGTCCATCGTGAGAGAAGGAAATGCAGAGCACCCGATCTGAATGGCCAGTGAGTATATGCTCTACTTTCCCGGTAGTTACATTCCATATCCGGACAGAGCAGTCATCACTGCCTGATGCTACACGTCCCCCATCTGGCGAGAATGCAACGGACCTCACCAAATCTGAATGTCCCTTCAGTTGGCACTGTAGCTTTCCAGTAGCTGTCTTCCATAGAATGACCGACTTGTCGGCCGATCCAGAGACGATGTATTTCCCATCAGGTGAAAAAGCAACGGACATCACCCAATCTGAATGACCCTCTAGTACTTGTTCTATCCCCCCGATGGTGGCATTCCAGACTCGGACAGTCTTGTCGGACGACCCAGATACGACTCGTGTGCCATCAGCCGAGAATGCGACTGAATTCACCGAATCCGAATGTCCCTCAAGTGCCTGTTGTTTCTGTCCCTCAAGTGCCTGTTGTTTCTGTCCCTCAAGTGCCCGTTGTTTCTGTCCCCTGATTGCCTTCCAACTACGGGCCATGGTCGGGTGCGAAACAAAAGATACGCATGCACTGTCACGTGAAAAGGATGACCGATCTATGACCGCACTGCGTTCCATCTCCAAGTCGCTCGGCACATCCCAAATCCGGACTGAGTTGTCATGTGACCCAGATGCCACCTGTGTCCCATCGGGGGAAAATGCAACAGACTGCACCCAACCCACATGTCCCTTAAACACACGTTCTGTCACCCCCGAAACAACATGCCAGATACGGACTAATCGATCCCAAGACCCAGACACAACGCGTGTACCATCGGGAGAGAATGCAACAGAGGTTACCCGACCTGTATGTCCCTTTAGTATGCGCTCTAATTTCCAGGTATGTGTATTCCAAATATGGATTGAGCGGTCGACGGCGCCAGATGCCAGACGTATCCCATCGCATGAGTAGGCAACTGAGTTCACCGCCAATGAATGTCCCTTGAGTACATGCTCAACTGTCCCCATAGTGGTATGCCATATGCAAACAGTACCGTCTTCCATGCCAAACACAACATGTTTCCCGTAAGGCACGAACGCAACGCACCGAACCGACGTATCAAATTTTTGTATGCGTTTCGTTTCCCCTGTGGTGGCATCCCATACCCGAGCAGTAGTGTCCTCAGAGCCTGACACAACACTTGATCCATCTGGAGAGAACGCAACCGCCCTCACTTCACCTGAATGTCCTTGTAGGATATCATCTAGCTCCCCCGTTCTTGCATTCCAAATTCGAATCGATCCGTCGTCCGAACCAGACACGATGCGCGTGCCATCAGGCGAGAAGGCAACGGACCAAACTCGATGTGAATGATGTATCAGTATGCGCTCGTTCTCCCCCGTAGTGGTAGTCCAGATATGAGCTGAACCGTCGGAACACCCAGAGACAACACGCGTACCGTCAGGAGAGAAGACAACGGAGCATACAGATGAAGTGTGTGAAATGAGATGCTTAAATGAACCCCATAGCCCCGCGATGCCCACCACTACTCTAGGTAAGTTATTGAACAATGTCGAATAGTGATGTCTTATGGATGCGCGTTTAGGGATCCATGCGAGGGCTGGGCCATACGTGTTGAGGCAGTGATGTTTCATCGGCTCAAATGCAATCTGTAGGTAGCGACGAGCATCATCGAGTAGCAACACGTGGTGGGCATGGGTCTTGCAGTATTTCTGGGGAAATGATGAGCTAAACTCCTCTACCATATTGGTTACTAACCGAGTTGGCTTCTTTTGCGATGCTGAGAGACTTCAACCCAGATCCAAGCTCTCCAAACGCACTGAGGCACTCAAACCAGTGAAATAAGTGTGTATTGGTGAATGTCCCAAGCTCTCTGAGAAGGGGCAATGTGTCTGCAGGTGGGAATGCAAGAGCCTCTACAAGATGAGAGGCCCAGTACAAGCAAGAGTATCGGAGTGGCTCAGAAATAAGGTCAGGATTAGAGATTTCATGAACCTGATTGGGTATGGCATGATCAGGTAAATTGCAGATGTTATGCCGAAGATACTTGTTCAATGTCTGGAGACACTTGAGCCCGAGTTTGTGGTGGGTATCAGAACCATCAATGCTGTTCCTACTGCAACGCCTCGGGTCGACGATGAACTGTTGAAACGAGGCGTGAGAGATGGTGACATGTCCATCATTGTTGGAAGGAACATAGATCACCGAACGAAACTGAGACAATTCAATGACAACCTCGTCATCCGTCATTTCTAACAGGAAAGCAATGCTAGCAATCGAGAGTGGGCGTTGGAGAAACACCACTGTGGCAAGTACGTCTCGTCTTTTTGTTATTTCCTTGTCAATGAGTCCATGGAATGCTTCGGCCATAATCAGGCTGTAGAAGCTGTCCAGTGAGGCAAGTGGCAGCGCCGAATCAGTCAACTCAATTAGACGCTCTTTGGGATTCACACCCGTGTCACCGATGAACCGCACCGCTGTGGCGGCAAAGAGGAATGATCCATCGGACTGGCTAACAAGCCTCATCAGTTCCTCTTGGGATGGCCAAGGAATTTCTTCTTGCGAATATCCGTGATCGTCCGCAATTTTAGACAATGAGGCTTTTAAGTATGTTTCGATGTCGTTTTTTCCGTTGTCATCGCTGGCAACTTTGTGAAGAGTGAATTCTTGGAGGGAAGGTGCAGCGGCACGATTAACCGCCCTCCAGATCCAGGGCTCAGGTCGACTTGTAATTAATAATTTTAGAGGAATTCCTGATATGCTGTCGAGGATGGCTGTGATCAGCATGGCTACAATTTTAGGTGCTGAGCATTCGTCAATGGCGTCTATAACGATAACATAATAAACCCCTTGTTCGTTTTTAGCAGCGATCTTGACAGGGTTGACGATCAGGGACTCGAATTGCTCAAGTAGATTATTGAGATCGGCGACGTCAGGTTTTTTCAGGAGCACGTCATGAAGGACTGATTTGATCTTTGGGTTAGATTGAGCAAGCATTGTGGAGATCGTAGGGATGATCCGGCGTGCATCCCTCAATCCTGAGCGAGAACAGAAGAAGCTGCCTCCAAGCTTCTTCTGCGTGTCCAAAAGCTTGCAGAACGAGTGTGCAATCGTCGTTTTACCAGTACCGAGCTGGCCATTGAGCCAATAAACGTTTGGAGTTGAAGGATCATGTGCCCAGGTCTCAAGATCGGCCAATATTTGCACGCGTGTGTCTTCCATGCACCCATGGGGTTGGTCACCTTCCGCGCCGTACCGTGTGTCATAGGATGCGTGCTCCGCCGGTTTGAGTAATGTTAAAAAATCTGGCGAGATGTCTACACTGTGTTGAGTATGGAAGCACTATCATGAAGTGACGCTGCACTTACTGATGATATTCGGGATAACCGCATCACGGTGCACGTCTGAACCAGAATATGACCAGTGGTTGGCTCTCACATACTGTATTCATTCTCAAAAAACTCACATATGCTCCCACTAACGGTAGATACGATTGAAGGCGATGACATGGATGTTATGTTCAAATTCAAAGGTTTTTGCTAGGGATCGACGTTGACTACGTGAGGTGGGTCGAAAGACGAGAGCGTGACGTGGCAAGAACTGCGTGCGAAGGCGATGCTAGCGCTAGAACCTTGTGTTGTCAAGTTCAACCATGCATAGCACCACTTGCTTTCCAGGCAACCCACTCGTGGTTATTATTATAGAGACTCTCCAGCTTATTTAATTCTGTGTTACATGCATATTTCTTCCCACCGAATATAGATGGGGCGAAATTTGCGGTGCAGGAGTCACCTTACGACCCTTTCCCTCCCAATGACAACTCCAGGTTGGGCCTGTATCATCATCGGCTTCTTGTAATTTTATAGGCTATTCCCACACCGTACAGTCAGCGCCTCGGGGTTCAGCAATTATCTGTACTCCCCCACAGGTAGTTTTTTCTTTAGTGCTAGGGTGCTGGGAACACCTATTGAGTGAAACAACGAACCCAGGGATTTCCGACACACTCCTACGTAGAGGGACCAAGCAAACGACGGATGCGTTTCCACCTTTACATGATGGGCATAAATTGTGTTGTGGATTCAGAAAGATTATCCCCTCTCCCCCTCTCAGTATTCCCAGCCATGCAGTCTACAGCTATCGCTGGCATGTCACAACCGCGTATAACTGTTTCTGCGTCACGCGCGCATCGTAGCTGCGTCACACAGATACCATATTTGGGTCACACGCGCCTCGCTATCGACGCGTCAATACCAACGCGTCTCCGGGGGGACGTGCACAGTTGAACTTACTATATAATAAATCATGTATTAGAATAATAAATACAATCAAAAATATTCCCCAAAAAACATTATTCTCTCTATTTCTCTTGTCCTCCCCTAAAGTCAAGTAAACTATAATTCAACTGTTTCTAGAAATTGTGGTTCCCGATTAGTATGGCAGATCAACAAGGTATGAGATGATTAGGAGGTTTTGATTAATTTATTACCTTTTCCTTACTGCTATATTCCTGGAGTCCTGAATAATAGGAGTTGTTCAGCACATGCAAAAATCCTTCTCCCTGTCCCTAGACGTGCTGAAAATGTATATATATCAATGATCTCTGACCTCATACTCGGGATTCTCAATTCTTTAAAGCGACGACGTTGGTTATGACAATGGATGAATGAGTCGGTTGACGCACGGCTGTCCAACTAAATAGGGTGGGGAGTAAAGTTGGACGTGGGGCTCACGCATTCTGATGCCTAAATATTGATCCCTGCTCAAGACTCTCCCTTCTTGGCGGAGAAACCAACCCCAGAATGGGGCCAGAGTATTCAAGTCAATCCGAGACTCGAACATCCTTTATCATCGCACTCCGATGTTTATATCTGGATGTCCGGGACACAGCTGCCCAAAAGGGTTTATTTCTATTTATATATGAGTTGAATTTAGTGTAATATTAGGTGCAAGCTTGGTTCTACTTTTAAGAGCCATGGGGGCTCTACGGTGCCTTGACATGCGCTCGGCGAGGGTGTTAGATTATACGCTACGTGATGTACCTCACATTGGGAACGGAGCGAGTCTGTAGGAATCTGTGCTCTAAAGACGGATGCATGGGGAAGGACGGCGCGACAGCATTTCTGAGGCAATGGTACATGCCGCAGCACGCAGTGGACCCTTGCAAGTCCGGGAGGTCCAAAGTTGCATTAAAAAGGAACAATGACGTCGCATCCCCTGGGAAAAAGAGAGGGCCGGCATCAGCTGGACAAGTCTTTACGTCGATACCTTTCTATAAATAGGTTGTGTTTCGGACAGAGCATAATTATATCCCAGTGTGCTGCGTACACAGGAACGATTCAGGGAGACCATCTTTGCTCTTCTCGGCCCCCTGCTCTTTGTAATGTAGAATTCTTTATTATAAATTGGGGACTGTCTATTAATCACGCTGTGCAACAAACCCAGCAGCCACTACCCATAGGTGACAAGGTACAGATTGTAAATCGCGGCTAAATCTCTGATGTTGAGTTTATTTACAGTGACCGCTCGCAAGATGACAGTGCCCTGACAATGCACTGCTTGAAAACAAAATAGTATATAGTAACCCTAGGCTTGTAATGAAGCATTGGCTATGCCAGTAGTATGTGTCTGTAAAAACTCTGACATGTTCATTCATATCTGGGTTCCCCTTACCCAATTCTCAATTGTACAAGAGGAGGAGAAAAAAAAAAAAGTCACCTAAAACTCCCAACACAAAGCATCGATGACAACAATAATAGAGTTTTTGGTAAGATCTTTCACAGCATCTTTGATCAGTGTCACAATGGGGTCATTAAAATGAGTTCCATGTGTCAGGTGCCAGAATCTGGATCCATTTCCAAACTCTTCAAGAGAGCATGGCCAATAAAACTGAACTGTCACACAAACTCATGAGCTATAGTTAGAATGATCTGGTTGTTGGAATTAAGATGTGTAAGCACCGAATGCAGTAAGGTATGGAGGTCCCGGTCATGTTTGACTGAGACCGTATATATGTTGAATGACTAGAAAGCAGCCCCTCAGTGAACTGCCCATTCACTGAGGTGCATATTCCTTTCCTACTGGCAGTCTCGTGTTTATCAAAGCTAAATTCCTCAGGACTACCTGTTCTGCAAAAAAGCTAGGTGAGAAGTTTTGAGGTCCATTTGAAATCATTGCACGTCCCAGTACTCACTCAGTTACTCTGAAACTCCCAGACTATATGAATGCAGTACATTCTATATTCCACATTTCAATGCTTGAGCCAGCCTCTCCTAATCCCATTCCTAATCACATTCAACACCTCCGCCCCCAGTCATCATTGACAGTGAACCTGAATTCAAGATATCCAAGATCCTCAACTTGAAAATCAATAATCTATGTACAGCATGCAGGTTATTATACTTAGGGTGGTAGGCAGGATACAAAGGCACAGATGAAGAAACTTCATGGCTCCTTATAACAGAACTCAACCACACTTCAGAACTCATTCAAGACTTTCACAAGTTGTATCCATCCTAACCTGGACTATTACCCAGTGCTGAATAGAATGGTTGACTGTGTTATGTGGTGATAGTGAAGGTGATATGGGATGAGTGCTGTTGGAGTTAAATTCATAGCATGGTTGATATCAGCATCTTTACTGTCACTGCATGCTGCCAAGCTGAGATACTGACAATGTGGGCCAGCTACCAGGGTTTTGGGTTTGCATACCTTAGGGCCCAGTTGGGGGGAAAGGTATGTTAAGGAAGCAAGGCATGGGGTCAGGGTATATAGGGTATGGACTCACCCAAGGGCCATTGACATCATCCCCTGACAGGGACATGACTGTGCCCCTCAACAGGTTTTGCAACATGTTAGAACCTCCACAAGACCATGGAAGTAGAAGTGACTTCAATGGCAGATTGAATACCAAAAAAAGATAAGGGAGCTGGATGATGACTTGAATGCAAAACCGACAGAGAGACCACCCTTGATGTCATTGTAAACATGGCTAAGGATACTGATAGCAATGGCACAGTGTTGCAAACAACAATAAGGAGGCATGTCCTTTAGGAAGTCTATGGGTTCATAGATGTGCTTTACATTGCCTGACAAACCATTCTCTAGTATACAAACTCCCACTCTCCTTCACCTCATATCTTCATATTTTTTAGCCTCTGCCGTATTTCTTTCTTTAGGTTGGACCAATATCCTCCATCTTCATCCCAAACTTGGCCTTCTGTCAGCGTGTTGTATGCTTGTCCAACCACCTCCATCAATTCCAATACATCTGGCCTCTTTTTCCATTCTTCCTCTCCATCACGAGCAAGATCGACAACATGTGAAAGTGCGTCCAGAAAACCTTTCTCAACAAACTCGTTGTATCCTTGTGTGCCAGGCATCCGGTTCAGATGTCCGAATACAGCCTTCAACGCCTGAACCGTAAATCCCCAGGTTGAGTATACAGCCCCACCTCCCGAATACGACGACCCAAGTCCTTTCAGCAATGTCAGGTACCAGACGTGCCGATTTGTCGAAACCTGCCCAACAGTTCCATACCCCTCTACCTCATCATTTTGAACTGCCGAAACAATCGCTTTCCAGAACAAATCTTGAACCCTCTTGTCATCTTGGCAAATTCGAATAACCTCTCGCCGCATCATCCAAGCCGCGTGCAACCCTTCACAGCGTATATCCATCCCCATCCCCGGTCCTATCAGATATATTAATGCCTCCATATACTTCCCCATATCTTTTCCATCACCCGACCCGGACACACAATGCAGCACACGAAGCGTGTTCAATATTCCCCTATGATCCCTCCCTTTGTAAATCTCCAACAGCGAATCCAGCACCAGATCCAAACATCCTGAACCCTCCTTTCTGGCACCCAAAAAAGTCCCATTGTAACAGAAAAAGATCTCCAGGGCCGCTCCGACGTGTTCAGTAGTAATTCCATGCCCAACGCCACCCGATTGTCTGCGCTTAAGGAGTTTGATATAAATCTGGAAACACTTCTCTGATTGTCCCTTGAAGCCAATATCATCTTTGGCCACCTTGTGGCTCCGCATATACAGCCGAAAAGCAGGCAGGAGATCCAATGCAATTGCGTTCGGTGAACCGCATCCATCGACAAGCTCCTTCAACATCCGATCTGACAAGTCTCTTTCTAATTGAGGAATCGCCGCACTATAACCCAATCAGTCCCTGTCATTACTTTTAGAAACAGGTCTCACCTCTTGTTAATCCTCCTCAACTGTTTAGGATCTGGTTCGAAGCCCAGAGCCATGCATCCTAGTAATAAGCAGTCCGCGACTAGCCGACCAGGGGAACTCCCATCCATGAAGCACAGTTCGATCAACTGAACAAACAATTCTATCGCCGGATCGAGCTTCCCATTTCGACTATCATTCAATGTTATATGACCGAAAGTAGAACAACACGTATGGGCGATCAACATCCGGTCCGCAGATGAGAGCGAAACGATCATCTGTTTGTCGACCAAGTATCTGTTGGTAACGCATTGAGCCAATACAAACGTGCGATCTGAGGGGCTGTAGCTCATCAAACCACCAATCTCGGAATAAAAGCCGATGGTTTTGTGTGACGGTTCAACGTATAAAACTTTGGACAAACTGTTTCCCCGAGTCCCGAAATGCAATATTGCCTCCATACATCCATCAGCCTTGCCTTGTGCCCCGTCGAGAAGTTCCTTGCTGCTATCGAAGCATCCTGTCAAATGTCCTTCTAGTCGATGGCCCATGCGTGTGCCTCCCGTGTAGTATTCATTGGGCCATTCAACATGCGATACCATCCTTGCCGCACAAGCAATCACCTCAGTGTCTGTCGATGTCTCCAGAATCCACTTGACCGCCTGTCCCCGAATTTCGTCTGTCGGTGATAAGGTCAGGCCAAGATCCAAATGTAATCTCGAATCCTCCATATTCTTAACTATTCCCCACTCCTGTGCCAAATATTCGTGAAGACTATGAATAAAGGTCGAGACAGGCGTTTGAAATGGGGAGTTGCGCGATGTCACCGATATCACCAGAGTCACCATATAAAGAATCATCCCCGATGCTGTAATTCCTATTATCACTTTGGAGACCGTACGTTCAAGTCTCCAGATGTTTGCGGAGAGTGAGATCCCAAAGAACAAGAGAGAGATTTGTAAGAGAATCGGAAGAACCGAAATTATCCCAGCAAATTGCCAATAACTAAGCCCTTCAAACTTCTGCTGCCTCTGTATGCAGCGCTCTTCGAGAGTCCCTCGTCCAAACCGTGATGTTTTGAAATGCCCGAGCCACTGTTTTCCTAACACTGCACCGACAGCAGCAAGAAGACTAGTAGACAGACTAGCATACCCAAAGCTCTGTATCCATATGATCCTAGATGTAGGCCCTGTCCAGACGGGGAGGGAGGCGTCCTGTTCTGGGAACGTGCCGTTGGCAACCTTGTTAATCAGTATTTTGAGGAGAGCGTTTGTCGTGTCACTTGGCACAGGACTCAAATCGGGCATCATGCTCACGACGAACGCCGCGCTGACCGCCGAGAAAAGACCGGCCTGCAATGTCCAAGCAAAACTTCACTCGAGTACTCGCAGGAAACGGAAAGGTAGTAGAGCTTACGAATATCAGGAGCACATCCAGATCGCTGTTGTACCTTTCCAGAAACTCCTCGTCGTGGTCTTTGGCAACGCGTTCATACGTCCACCAGAACCTAGAGGGTGCATCCTTTCCGATCGTTCGAAACAACTCTGAACTATGCATGGTATTCAAAATCTCTTTGAGAATATTTTCCGTCCTGATACAGTCATTAAAAACCTTCTTCTGCAAGGAGGCACTCACTCATTTTGAGACCCATTCTTGGGAGATGGTCTGTCTGCTTGTCTAGAGCCTTCAGTCATGGTAGATTGAGGTGGATCTCGGAGGAACGATTGATAGGCCTCGTGTACAACTTCCCCGACCCCATGGCTACAATAGATTACCACATAAGACTCGATTCCACATGGAACGTCTGGCACACCCAGCGAAGTCGAAGATTCAATACAACTGTTGATATGGCGCGCTTGATCAGGCGTACCATAGATCACTACATAAGACTCGACTGCACACGGAGTCACAGAGTGAATACAACGAAAGAGATGGGGCGCTTGATCAGGCGTCAAAGTGTGAAGAAAGCAGACAGTTCCAATAGCACTGTAGCCGTTGTTGTATTTCAATCCCTGTAAAACCAAGGATTATGAGATGCACGCGATTTGGGTGGGTGGGCCATTGTTGCTCATAAGCAGACATAAGCTTCTACCCCAGGGGGGACAAACATTAGTACCGTCAATATTGGCTTAAACCTTGACCTAACTCCGCAAACGATGGAAAGGAAATAATATTTACCGTGGTATGGTGACTGACACGGGTTGTAAAACCGGTAATACATGATCAATCACCTATTCCCTTTGTGACTGGATGTCTCCAGTAACAACAGTCATAAGCTACGTTACCTTTCTATCCCTTGTAAGGTAGCGGACAAACACTTTCCGCTAAGGTCACGTGATGTGACAGTCACGGTCACAAGCGCAAAAATTTTTCTCATTGAAAAAAATTTGTATTCTGCTACAGAGGATGGCGATTATTTTTGGAAATAATAATTGAGATACATTATATATAACATCAGGCTTGTCTGACTTAGCTTAAATAGTATCTGGCATGATGCCAGATCCTTGTGCAAAATGGTGGATGTGACAGTTGAGTCACGTGACCTTAGCGGAAATGGCCGGCTGCAACGATAATATCCTACCTCTACCTTACCTGTGGGAATGTCTTTCTATATATGGAATATTTCCTTATATAGGTGATTACATCAGCGCAAAAATTTTGTGACCAAAAATTTTTTGACAGTGTCAGACTGCTTAAAAAATGTGTTTATGAATTTTGAGAAGATGTTTGAAAGTTTGGATATACTACACTTGCAATAGTGATTTTTTTTTAAAATTAAAACCAACAATATGTACATATAGTTCCATGCCATTGATCTGTGGTCTCAGAATAATTTTTTTGTCAATGTTACCAGATCCTTGTGCAAAATGGCAAGCGTGACACTTGAGTCACGTGACCTTAGCGGAAACCATTTGTCCGCTACCTTACCTGTATTCTGTTTCTTATCAGCAAATACAAGTAGGCTATATTTGTACATTGACCCCTCAGCTCCTTCTGAAGTTGGCTTAAAGTTCTTGCCTTAGACCTCTTCACCAACACCTTGTTGAGATATATTGGTTGTGCAAGCGGTGTCGGATTAATGTAAGTTCACATAATCAGGAACCTAGTAAATGTAACAAACATACTTCATTGGTTATTTGTACCCCAGCACTAACTTGAAAGCTACACCTACTGAAAGTACATCAGGTCTACCAAAAGCCTGCTGGAATCAACTTGAAAACCATATCTACCAAATGTCAGGTGGACTCAGTCTGGTCATAGTGTCAAATAATGCATGTATCACAAATACCAGTATTGTGTATGGAAAATAGAGGCACTTGGCTTCCAATCATATGTTACCTCTTCACAGGCTGCCCTGTCTGTAATTTTGGGTAGTGGATCTATTGAAGAGGCCAAGGTTTCAGGGGATGTTCTATTTCCAGCTTACCTGCAGATGCCATCTTGTTGATGGATCTGTACTTCATCCTTATATTATTCTCTGGACCTCTGAAAATGACAGATAACCATGACTCCAGACACAGCTCACCTTCAAGAGCAGACTTTTCTTCAAACCCTCCAATCACTCAAGGCATATAAAATGGTAATTGATTACTGTTTGCTGTGCTTACAGGCTGTCACATGTGTTGAATTTCCCTGAACCACTTTGAATGTAAGAATAGGTTATAATTCATTGAAGGAAAATTTAGCTGTGTAACTCATGTAATATGTTAAATCTGCGTGTCGGCACTTAGCTAGAGGCTTCCGGAAGGGTTTCTGGAAGGTTCCAAAGGGTTTCTAAAGGGAGGGTTTGTACTCCAGGGACAGAAAGACTAAGGGTTGGACTCGGGATTGGTACTTGTTACTATTCAAGGCCCCAGACCCAACAGGGAACAACACATAGGTGTATTATATCACACTCATACTGTCTCTAACATATTTGACTCCTCTCTACTCTCCTCCTTCTGTTCAGAAGTCCTTACTCGGGCTGACACCCTCGGCATCCGCTCGAGTATCTTTTCCGTTACAAGTTAGTAGCACACACAGGAGGCAGTGTGCAATGCACAAGTACATTGAAGCCAAGCCACCCCAACTGGCCTGCAGGACTTGGCTGGTCCCAACAGTACCATCGGCAGTACCGAGACCTGACAGTATACTCAGACTCACACTATATCCTCTGCCCCTTACCATTGAAAGATTATGCCCCTACAATCCAGATCTACTACCCGCAAGGTGACTAGTGCCCTAGACACCAAAACTGAGAAATCAGTGGAGGTGACCGAGCCAAACGACTCGGCAGGTGCTGGAACTGAGGTTAAGCATAATGCCTCTACCCTTCTTAATCCTAATTTTTTGGTAATCCCTCTCTATCTTCTATTTTGATACCAAGTTTCTCGGCGACCCCTCTTAACTGTCTGATCGATTCAGGTTCTACTTACTGCTTCATAGAATCCTCATATGTTTGGGAACATAAGATCCCCACACCTCCGTGGATTCAATTCCCCTTAAACTATTTGATGGCACTACTAACTTGGTTATTACCGAATCTGTAGAACTACCGATCAAATTTCCATCAGGACAACTATAGTCCATCCATATGTACGTCACATCACTAGATTCTTCTGTATCAGTATTACTTGGTCACAACTGGCTTACCTGCCACAATCCATTGATTGATTGGCTATTGGGCAGTATTACATTCCAAAAAACCGCTAATGACCCTAGGTGCATCCCAAAGCCTTTGATTCAGCTGGCACCTGCCACTGCTCTATGGCCTCAACCAGGATCCTTTCCAGATTTAGAAGCCCCACGGATAGCCCTAGTCAATGCAGCCACCTTTGTGTGAGCCTGTAAACTAGAAGGTTTGCAAGTTTTCTGTCTGGACCTTTTGGCCATTGATGCTGTTTTGACATGATCGGCCAAGACCCCATCTGTTCCGTCTGTTCCCCCCGATCTGATCGATGTTGAAAACGTCCCAAAAGAGTATCACAAATTCACTGATGTTTTCAGCAAAACAAAAGCTGACACTCTAGGACCCCACCTGTCAGGGGAACCCCCGATCATGGACCCCGACCAGTGCCGACGCACCCGTACTCCACACCCACTGACCGAAGTCCGTTTGACCCACTCACGGCAGTACCGAGTATACCGCGCACCAAACCATCATCCCTGTTGGCGAGTACCCTTCAGAAGGGCCGGATGTAACCCTTGGCTTCCCTTTCGTCATCCGTTCTCAGGGTCGAGGCCCTGGCGGAACTTCCTAGTTGGTATAGAGGGTGATGCCCAGTAGAGCATGGAGTACCATAGCGATGGTGCTTATATACAGTAGTCAGTGGGCGAAGGGTTCCCTAGAGTTTTCTCTTTGGATCCCCCTTTGCCAGATAGGCTAGCCCCCATGTATTAGGTACCATACTATATATTTGGATCCCCCTTCGCCAGTGTGCCGCCTTAGGGTAGAACACCTGCTTAGGTTGCCCTTACAGTAGAAAACTCTCTCCTTCGAGAACCGGCTGCTCGTTCATATGACTCCGAATTGAATTTCTTCGGAAGTAGCGACAGCAGCAGCTCCTCCTCATTCACTTACAAAAAACCTTACTCCCCATGGACTTGCCGTCGGCCCAGGAGTTATTGGACCGACTGGCCGGCATAGAACAGGAGTTACTAAGAGAAAGAAGAGAGAAGCAGGACCTAGAGACGAGGCTGAACGTGTTACAGGCAACTACGACGAATCTAGTGGCAAGCCTCTAGACCCGCATTCGGCAGCCTGCGAAACGAATGGTAGAACCCGCCAAGCCCTCCGAGTTCGATGATGACTGTTCACACGGGAATACGTTCATGCAGTCTTGCACCTTGTACCTCGGCGTCTGTGCCGACAATTTTCCTGATGAGCAGTCTCAGATCCTCTGGGCACTGTCCTTTATGAAGACAGGAAGAGCAGCGACCTTCTCTAGCCGAGTGTTCACATACGAAGCGAAGACAGGCAGGCCGCTCTATGCCAACTGGAAGGCCTTCGCGGAAGCCTTTCGGGAACACTTCTACCCCTTGTATGAGGCTACTGAGGCAGCAAACCAATTAGAGTCGTGTCAGTACCACCAAGGCAAGCGTTCGGTCGACGAGTACATCGACCAATTCGAAGACTTGGTCAGAAAGGCCGAATACATGGATGGACGGTCTATTGTCATGAAGTTTTGACGAGGCCTTGACCCCACTATCCAAAGTCACATCGCGCTGATGTTAGACGGAAGACCGAAGGATGACAACATCTCGGCATGGTACACCGCAGCACGAGCGGTGGCCCTCACATGTGCAGTGAACGAAGCCTTTCAGGGGCCTCGATTGCCATCACCACACGCCTCAGCGCCACAGCCTAGCCAAAGGCCCGTCGAACCTGCAACCAAGCAAGCAGCACCCGCTCCTCCTAGAACATTGTCGGCTCTCATTCCCCCAATGCCACCCCTTGGGCCTGCGCCGATGGACGTTGACGCAACCAGGCGGCGTTATCCTCTGCCACTCACGTGCCGACGATGCGGCAAGGCTGGTGTCATGATTTGTCTACTCCTTTCTCTATTACTTGTCTATTACTTGTTATTGGACTCCGCTACTCCGCCAGACTATATGTATAGTTCTTAGGTAATTAGTTAAAGCTCAGTCTTGAGCTGGTCAATACACCGACAAGTATCATTGCTCATTTCCCTCTTCCGCTCTCCAGTATTGAAGCTCTTGTTGTTGCTGACATTAGCTCAAGACTGTTATATCCCTATAACACCCTATCATGGATGTTGATCTCCTACAACAAATTCTCGCAGGCCTGCAGCAAAACAATGCAGACCTGACTGCAATTGTGAACAACCAGACACACCACCTTAACCAACACCTAGCATCACTACAAGCCCAAACACCCCAGCTGACATCTACAACCACCTCCTCTATCCCATCAGCTGGCAAAATCGCAAGACCAGAACCATTTGACGGCTCATCAGAGAAGATTGACATCTTCCTGCATGAGCTCTACCTGAACTTCAAGGACAATGCATCTTATTTCAAAGTGGACCATATGTGAAAGATCCGCTTTGCCTTGTCCTATATGAAAGTGAAGTTTGCGGCTCAGTCGTATCACAGGGGAACTGGAAGCAGGAACACACAGCTACCAGAATTGGGAGGAATTCTGTACTGAGCTGCTGATAACATTCCATGACCCAAACAAGAAAGAAATGGCTCAACGAAAGCTGGAGCAGCTGAGACAAGGAGGAAGGCCAGCAACAGAGTTCTTTGTGGAGTTTGAGGAACATAGGTCACAAGTAGGGTATAATGATGAAGGATATGTTGCCTTGCTCAAAAGGGACCTGTCCCCACAGGTGGTGGAGTGGATTTACACACTGGAGACCATTCCAACAATATATGACAAGTGGAAGTCATATGCCCTCCGTTTTGACAGCCAGTTGCGTGAATACCAAGCGACAAAAAGGGGGGTTATAGGACCAAGGATATGCCAGGCTCCAAGGAATCCACAATCTACTCTAGCTCAGTCACTCGCTCCACCACCCACTTTGGGACCACAACCCATGGAGATTGATCAGGCTCGAGGGAAGCCAGTGAGGGTGGTGACATGCTTCAACTGCAGAGGGCAAGGACACATAGCACGAAACTGTCCCAAACCTCGAGGTATACAGAAGGTTAGAGCAACGATGGATGGGTGGACAAAAGAGGAGAAAAAGGAGGTGCTGGACATGTTGAAGAAGGAGGATTTTCAGGAGGGGCAGGAGTGAAAAGGATGTCCTCCTTGCCCTGGATATCTGTAAACTACTTCACCCCACTAGCAGTTGAAGAAAGTGCAAAACCAGAACCTGAAATCATCCTAGAACAACCCTTGAGAGTTGAGAAGGAGAAGAAAGAGAAGAGGAAGCAAGAAGAGAAGGTAGTGGTGGCAGAAGAGGTGGAGAAACCCAAAGAGGGAATGACAGAGTGGGTGTTGTGGAGGATACACCAAGACAACAAGTTGGGGAAGGAAGTGTTGAGACAGTGGACACACAGCAGAAGGAAAGGAGAAGTGACATCAGAACTAGTGGAAGCCATATGAGGGATGAGAAGAGAGGAGGGCATAGAAGTGGTCAAGGAGCTTAGGGGAAGAAAACAGTAGATCAGACAAATCAACCAATCCTCGGTGATGATACCCACCACTGTTGAAACACTGACAGATAAAAGGGGATTCACAATTGAAGCACTCCTAGACTGTGGGGCAACAGGGTGCTACTGTCACGACCATGCATCGTGCTTTGACTTACTCGGCAGTACCGACCAACCGACCCCCATTCACATCATTCCACGGCATACGGTTTCGGTTCGGTACACCCGGTTTATCACCCAGTTCATTACCCTCTTCCCCAACCCCTATTCTTTGTCAACCCTACACTCTCTTCCTTTCCCCCTCACTCGTTTACCCATGGGACGTTCACTATTCCCTGCCACTCACTCACGACCCTATTGTTTTATTCTCGGCCATTCCTCATTGTTCTATTTCTTTCCCACAACCTCACCGCTTATACTTTATTGTCTTACCCTCTTACTATTCTATTCTAATCGTTGTGGACTACACCTCCACATGGTCTTCATACCTTATTCTTTTTTCCATGTCTTATGCCACCCTTATTCCACATTCCGCCTCTCAGCCTATATAAGTAGTTGATACATGTACATAGTTCCTCAGTCTGAGTATCAACTAGGCTTACGCCTCCCTACTCTCCTCCTTCTGTTCAGAAGTCCTTACTCAGGCTGACATCCTCGGCATTTGCCTGAGTATCTGTCCTCGTTACAAGTTAGTGGCACGTACAGCAGGCAGGGCGCAACGCACGAGTACGTTGAAGCCAAGCCACCCTGACCGGCCTGCAGGACTTGGCCGGTTCCGACAGTACCCTCGGTAGTACCTAGTCCTGACAGCTACATCGATGAAGGCTTTGCAAAAGCCAAGTGTTTGCCAATGGAAAGACTCCCAAGACCACTACCCATCTACAATGTGGATGGAACCCACAATGAAGGAGGACCAATAACCCACACAGTAACCCTCAGAGTCAGGATAAAGAACCATTTGAAGGTCTTCCCTTTTGCAGTCACCAATACTGGAAAGACAGACCTTATTGTTGGCTTCAACTGGCTTCAGAAGTATAACCCAAGTGTCAACTGGAAGACAGGAGAGATGACATTTGACCGATGTCCCTTGGAATGTGTTTTTTTAAAAGCAGGTGTAAAGGAGGATGATCTAGAAGAAGAGGAGGAAGAACTAGAGGAGGGAGACCGTATATTTGTGACCTGGATATATGCAGAGGAGGAGGAAGGGCGTGTAGCCAGGACACACTCACAGAAACTGGCAAAGGAGGCACAGAAGGAGAAGAAGAAGAGGACGGTGGAAGAAATGGTGCCAGCACACTACCTGGAAGAGTTTAGAGGGGTCTTCACAAAGGAGGGGTTTGACAATAACCTTCCTGAACGACAGCGGTGGGATCATGCAATCGAACTAAAGCCAGGGGCTGAACCATTCTCAAGCAAGGTGTACCCACTCAGTCTAGAGGAACAGAAGCAGCTAGATGAGTTTTTGGAAGAAAACCTGAAGTCAGGGAAGATCTGACCATCCAAGTCTCCTATTGCATCACCATTCTTCTTTATCAAAAAGAAAGATGGCAGCTTGAGGCCAGTGCAGGACTACCGACGGCTGAATGCAATGACAATAAAGAACCGCTATCCACTGCCACTGATTTCTGAAGTAATCCACAAACTACGCCATGCATGCATCTTCACTAAGCTAGACATTAGATGGGGATACAATAATGTCCAAGTCAAGGAAGGAGATGAACACAAAGCAGCCTTCATCACCAACCAAGGCCTTTTTGAACCACTGGTTATGTTCTTTGGATTAACCAACTCTCCTGCAACATTCCAGACAATGATGAATGACATCTTCCATGAATTGATCAATGAAGGATGTGTCAGCACCTATATAGATGACATCATGATCTACTCGACAGACTTAGAAGAGCACAGAAGGACCGTCAAGCGTGTCTTGGCCCTACTACAAGAACACAATCTCTATCTCAAACCAGAGAAATGCGAGTTTGAGAAAGAGAAGGTGGAATATCTGGGATTGGTGGTGAGCGAAGGGAAGGTGGAGATGGACCCAGTCAAGGTGGAAGGAGTGAGCAGATGGCCAGTTCCCAGGATGAAGAATGAACTGCAGCAATTCTTGGGTTTTGTCAATTTCTATTGTCGCTTCATCCAAAGCTTCGCAAGCATTGCCAAACCACTACATGAACTAACAGGGAACAAGCCATGGAACTGGGGAGCTGAACAGTTGATAAGCTTCCAACTCCTCAAGGCAGCAGTAATGGCAGCACCAATCCTAGCCTTCCCAACAGATGAGGACCTGTTCCAAGTGGAAGCAGACAGTTCAGACTTCGCCAGCGGTGCAATCCTGTCACAAATGCAACAGGAAATCTGGAAACCAGTGGCCTACATGTCCAAAGCACTCAATGATGTGGAGAGGAATTATGATA
>QLPI01003631.1:0-16284 GCA_003314275.1 Chroogomphus rutilus | reverse complement strand
CATCAATACAATTATCCCCCACCCAGTCTCCTCAGAAACAGTCAGAAGACTCCTCAGGAAAATTCATTCAAGGCTGTGGTGAAGAAGAAAAAGCCCTTCCTCAGTGCAAGGCATAGACAGCTGAGGTTGGCCTTTGCTTTGAAGCACAGAGAGTAGACTGTAGAGGACGGAAAGAAGGTCATTTGGTCAGATGAGACCAAAAACAACAGGTTTGGGTCAGATGGGAGGCAGTGGGTCTGGAAACAGAAGGGGGAGGGGTTGATTGAGAGAGAGATACAGGGGACAGTCAAGTTTGGAGGGGGAAACATTATAGTATGGGGGTGTATGGGATAGAATGGTGTTGGCCAGCTTGCAGAGATTGAGGGGAAGATGGATGCTGATCAGTTTGTGTCCATTTTGGAGGACCACCTACTGCCCAGCCTGGAGGAAAGTAGAATTCCTGAGGAACAGGTAATTTTTCAACAGGACAATGACCCAAAGCACAAGTCAAAGAACGCCAAGAACTGGATGGAAAACAACAATATCACTCTCCTTGACTGGCCTGCACAGTCTCCAGACCTGAATCCTATTGAGCACCTCTGGGATCATGCAAAAAACAGGCTTAAGGAGTATCTAACACCACCCAAGGGAGTTTGGCAAATTTGGGAGAGAGTAGAGGAGGTAGGAATAATAACATACCACCAGAGGTGTGTCAGAAGTTGATAGAGAGTATGCCTAGAAGACTTGAGGCAGTAATTAAGGCCAAGGGGGGAAATACCAAGTACTAGAATTGCAACTTACTATTTCTCTAATACACTCTCACAAAACTGAGTCAATGAGCCCTTGATTTGAATTGCCCATATCTTCATCACCCCTGACTGGAATTACATAATTTTTCAATGGTTGCATAGCCCTGATCAAATCCTTTTTTTGATGTACCAATACCTTTTTTATATATGTTTTACATTCAAAGCTATTCAATGAATAGTCCAAAATCACCAAACATTGACTCAGTTTTGTAAGACACTATATGTACTGTTGCTATAGCACTCCACTCATATCAGGAATTGTTCCCTGCATCAGTCAGAAGGCAAACCAGGGAACTAGTATGACCGGTGACTGCTGACGGTGTAGCTGAAAGCCATGGTTGATGCTCATTGATGTCAGTTGCCAGCTATAATGCCCATTTGGCATGTGTCTCGATCAGTATAGTTGGGAGTGTACCAAACAAGTCTTGGTTGGTGGATGTGAACCTTGGTTGGTGTGGCATTGGTCAGGACTTATTCTTGTAGATTCCCCTGACATCACCCCTCCTCTAGAATGCGGCATCCCAGATATATTGTTTCCAATGGGTAAGACCAGCATGTGTTAAGTCCACGTGTCAGGTGCTTAGCTAGTACTTCCGAAAGGACTATCTGGGTTAGCATGGAGGTCCGTAACGGGGCTGAGGACCGAAGGCGGAAGTCGGACGGACTACAGGCAGAGGCGGAAGCACCGGGAACTTAGGGTCGGTCGCGGAATGGTTCAATCCGGTCACTGAGGTGTTCGAGGTCGAAGGGACTTGGCTTCAACTTATGTGTTATGCCCTCCTCGATTGTCTGTCCCTAATTTCAGAAAGGAGACGGGAGTTTACCGGAAATGAATCGGAAACTAGGTGGGAGACTAAATCGATATTCGTACTAGCGAACAGTCCAGTTGACTGGGAGACTATATACATGCGACTATCCTTGTACTATTCTTGCTGGTCATAAAACAAGGAGAAAGGGAGTACAAGGGGTCAATATAAAAGAGAAAACAAGGGAGTGAGGTACGCGATGGTCCTGCGCGTCGGTTATCAAGGTAACGGAACCTTGACTTCGGAGTCTTCGGAGGTTCGGGATCACGGATCCTCGGAATATATGTTGGACATCCGGGAATCAGTTATCCAGGCTTGGTCGGTCAGAAAGGTCTCGGAAATGATGTGGGTGGTTGTGGTGTTTAATGAGGGTTTGTTTGGCAGCATGGGCTATAACAGCATGTGAGACTTGAAAGTGGATGTATTCATGAAGTGAATTTGGTGAGGGGCACCTGGGTGTAGGTGATAGAAATTGGTGATGAGGTCAGGACCCCAAATGTTGCTTTTGTTTTCCCAAGAATTCTCCTCATATCCATAACCTTTCCAATTGATAATGAACCGCAACTGATTCACCCTTATTCAGCTGTCAAGTACTTGCTCAACCTTGAAGTGTTCCTCATCATTGAGTAAGATCAGTTGCAGTGACAGGGGCTAGTGCCTGCCTGGGATAGGATCAGCCAGTGCTAGGGTGAGTTTGATAGCTGGGAAGATGGGGTAGAGATAACTTAAGCCTTTCAGAAGTTGAAGCTGGTGTGTATGGGACCCAACCTATTCTTTGACAAGGTAGGGGCTGAGTCACCTGTGTGCCAGTTTTTTTGATAATCAGTTAGTCCAGATGTTGCTAGCATCAAGGTATACCTTGTTGCCTGGTACAAACCTCAGTGTTGGTTGACACTGATAGTTGTAGGAAGTCACCATATGTCCTTTTTTGCCTTTACCAGGGCTGCCTTTGTCTCAGAGAGTGTCCCCTCCATTCACTCCTTGAATTTGTTCACAGATTCAACCCAAGACAGGGGTTGGTATGGCTTGAAACCTATGTAGGTGTCAAGTAGGAACTGTCAAGGCCACGATACCAAGCTCCGATTTACTCGGTATTACTGACCAACCAACCAACCAACCAACCAACCTTTACCCATACTATTCTCACTACCATGCGGTCTCGGCTTGGCATATCCGGTACATTGTCTAGACTATCTCTCCCATCTATCCCTTCCACCTCTCACTATCCTCTCATTTCCCAACCACTTCCTTATCCATCCTCCCCTGTAACACTCGATGTCCACTTACTATTTTTTTTTTTTTTTGTTGCCAAGGATGGGAATCTGTGGACAGACACCCAAGTCATTTATGTACGACTGCGGGTAGTGTGGGGATGAGTGCTATACTCGACCCACTAAACCCCCCCTTCCCAATACCCCCCGAAGAAGGCTAGGTTGCCGTCCTGCACCAATACACGCGGGGGTGCTTGATCAGGTTATTTCAGATGAGTTGGATCCCATACGGCTTTTAAGGCAGATTTGAGGGGCGGATTGCTCCGCACCCCGGTCGCCCAGTTGCTTTTCCCTGAGGGCTTTCGCAGTTTGGGACTTGTGGCCGGTTGGCCTGTGTCTTCTGTTTTCTCGCCCGGTCGAGTTTCGCCCCACCTTGGGGTGGCTGCTGTCGGGTCTGTTTTCCTTGCTCCGGTTGAGTTTCACCCCACCTTGGAGTGATTACTTTTGGAGCCTTTGTCCT
Organism: Chroogomphus rutilus; assembly: GCA_003314275.1. Classification (NCBI taxonomy): domain Eukaryota; kingdom Fungi; phylum Basidiomycota; class Agaricomycetes; order Boletales; family Gomphidiaceae; genus Chroogomphus; species Chroogomphus rutilus. The sequence continues at coordinate 12,959 of QLPI01003631.1, read as the reverse complement.
TTTTTCTCATCCCGGTCGAGTTTCACCCCACCTTGGGGTGGTTGCTGTTGGGGCTTTGTTCTTTTCAGTCCCAGTCGCCTATTTCTAGGTTCCCTTCGTTTATTTTTATTGTTCCATTCTTTTTTACCCACTGTTTTTTGAAGATTACTATTCCTGTTTGTCTTTTATCTATGTCCTTGCTTTTCTTTGCTCTTGTGTAGTTTCTTTCCATCATGTTTTTCATTTCCGTTTTCCATCTTTTTTCTGTTTGTTCTTTTCCTATCTCTTTTTCTCCTATTACTCTTTCGTTTCTTATTTTCCATAGTAGCCATGCTGTTTCGGTTACCATGTTTATATATTTTAACGTTGTTGCATTTGATTTATATTTTCCGTTTGCTTTTAGCCCTCCTAGGCCTCTCATTATTTCTATTGTTGGGGGTACCCAGGTGTCTTCTCTTTTTGTGGTCTTTTTCCATAGCTTTTTTGCCTTTTCCCATATTTTGTTTCCTCCTTCTTTTTTGCATTCGAATAGGATGTGTTTCATTGTTTCTATTTCTCCACATTGTTTGCATCTGGCTCTTTCCACGTATCCTGGTATGTTTAACCAGTATTTTCCTATTTTTATTCTTTCATGTATTAGTTTCCATAGGAAGTCGCTTATGTTTCTTCTTATTGTGTTTCTTTTTAAGCCTTCCTATATTCTTTCTTCTTTTATTTTCATTTTGAATTTTTCATCCATTTCTTTTTTTGTGTCTTCTATGTTTTTCCTGCTTACTTCAGATCCTGCTTTTCTCTTTTTGCTTCTCATTATGAGTGCATATGCTAGCTTCTGGGTCATTTTTGATAGCCTGGCTCCCTCTAGCTTATATTTTTCAGGGGTTCTGACCTCCTTTTCGTGGGTTTCTATTTCAAGTGCCTTTTCGGCTTTTTCTCTTGCTTTTTCCATCCCTTCTTTCTCCTCGTCTGTTAAGGGTAGTTTCAATATTGTTTTTTCTCCTCTGGTGTCTAGCTCATATTTCGTTTTTAGGAATATTTCTTTTTCTTTTTCTTTTCCTAGCCAGTTTTCATCTTCCCATATTTTCATGTTTTCTATCAATAGTTTGGGGGCCATCCCCGTCTCTGTCACTATTGTTAGCTTGTCCCCTTTGGGTGCGTCTTTTGCGGCTTTCATTATTGCCCAGATTTCGGCGTAATCCCTTGTCTGGTTGCTTTTCGGGGTTCTGTAACCTTTACTTAGGGTGTCTTTTCCAGGGCAATATATTCCTACTCTGGCCTTTGCTTCTTTAGATTCGTTGTTTCTGCTTGTTGCTATTATATATACTTTCCACTCTTTTCCAGTTTTCTTTGTTTTTCTTAGTATAGGTGGGTGTTCTTTTGTATTGGTTTTTTCCGTGAATATTCTTATTGCATTTTCTATGTTTTCTCTTTCTGTTACATCTGGGTTGTACAGGTTTTCAGCTCCTGGGTTGAATTCTTTGTAGTCTTGTTTTCTTCTTTCTGTGTGATCTAGGTTATCATTTCCTAGATCTTTACTTATGTTCCATTTTCTTGGGAAACCATCCCTTATTTCTTTTGCAAGTTCCACGCATTGCTTTGTGGTTCTGCACTTTGGGTTTAGCTGTTTCTTTCTTATTTTTATCATTTCATCTAGGTCTTTCATTCTTGTTATTCCGTGGTTTTTTCTTATGCATTTTGCAGCTTTCTTATTCTGTTTATATTTATTGGGGTTTACTCTATTCAACCAGATAATCATTTCCCCTTTTATTTTCTCATCTATTTTTCGTGCTTGTATTTTGACTTTGTATTTTTCCGCTACTCTGATCATTTCTTTTATTTGATCCGGGAGTTTCGAGTGGTTTCCTTTTTTTGGGTTCCAGGTTTGCTGGATCCAGCTTATTCTTGACTCTTCGTCGACTACTGGGACGGCTTTTTTGCTGACATCTTCTTTTATTAGTTCGTCAGCGACCCATGTCCACGTTGGTCTTTCCTCTTTTTTTGCTAGGTATTTCTTTAGCCACATTATTTTAATGGCTTCATTTCTAATTTTAATGTCAGGGATGCTTAGGCCTCCCTCTTTTCTTTCTGTTGTTGTGTCCTCCAATTTCATTAGGCCTCTTGGTTTTCCATCCCAGAGAAAGTCTTTCATTCTTTGGGTCATTTCTTTTTCAATGTGTTTTGGCATTCCATTCACAGTTGCTAGGAACCATGCTTTGGAGGTCACCAGTGCTTTTAGTATTAGTTCTTTGCCCCTGTAGGTGGGTCTCTTCTTTTCCCATTTTTCTATTATTTTTCTCTGGTCTTTTATCATTTTCGTCCATTTTTCATTGATGGATATTTTGTTTCCCACCCAAGCTCCTAGGGTTCTCATTGCCTCCCCATCTTTTATCAGTTTGATGTATTCGGGGATTGTGTTATTCGTGTTTCCCATCTCTTTTTTCCAGTATTCTTGTTCTATGTTCACTTCTACCTATTGGTAGCGCTTCTGTTTTTTCCAGGTTAAACTTTGCTGTGGATGCTATACAAAAGTTTTCAATGACCTCTTCTAGGTCTTTTATTTTGTCTTTTTCATTTAGGTACACCAGGGTGTCATCTGCAAATACTTTCGTTATTACTTTTTCTCCTTTGATTTCGTAGCCTTTTAGTTTCTCGCTTTCTCTGTCCACTTACTATTTTCAATCATGGCCCTATTGTTTTATCTTTGGCCGTTCCTCCATTGTCTTATTCTCATTCACTCCTTCATTATTTTATTCTCAGCCATACTCTATTATTCTATTCTCGCCTACATTTCTTATTCTATTCTTGTTCACTTTGAACAATGCTTCCACATGGTTTTTCATACCTTATTGTTCTCCATTTCCTACGCCACCCTGTTCCACATCTTGCTTCTTAACCCATATAAGTAGCGGATGTATGTAGATAGTTCCTCACTCAGAATATCAACTTGGCTTAGACCCCCTCGTTCGCCTTTCCCTGTCCAAGTCCTTCACTCAAGCCAATGCCCTCGGCCCCTTTGCCAGTACCGCTTCTGTCCAAATAAGTGGCATACACAGAACAGCAGGGCGCAATGCACGAGCATGTTGAAGCCTAGCCACCCCAAATGGCCTATAGAACATTGACCAAATCATCGGCCTCACCGAGTCCTGACAGGAACAGCGATTCTGTTTTGGAATAGTTGATTTAACCTAAGAAGTGTGTCAAAACTTTGGTGTGATAAAAGCCTGATCAAGTTTTCTGACAAGATGATAGCAAGTGAATGCCAGTCCGGGTTATTGTCCAAAAAGAATTGTTTAGAGGGGGCCTTGGTAGGTACCTTGTCAATTACATATAGGAATAATAGTTTATGAGCGTAAACTATTAGTTCTACCCTTGCCTAGGATTATTTCCACTTGATGTTCTGTATAATCTGGGTTTAGTTCTTTAACTATGTTTTTGCGTACCTTTTCTGTTATAGACAAGAACCTTCCACTTTGGTAGAAGGGTGAGCTTCACTCTTTGGAATGAACCTCTTGTTTGCCAATTGGTCTTTGGACCTCTTGACAGAAAGGGTGGCAACTGGTCTTCGGACCAATGTACCTAAGTGGTCTTTGGACCGACTTATATAAGAGTGCTAGTTGCACTAGATAATCTGGTAGATTATGGATAAGAGTAAGATTGATTAAAGTTACTTTTTATACTACAGAACTAGTCTCTATATATACTAATTCTAAGCTGATTATATAACTCCCCGATAAGGCAAGACTTTCCTGAAATTAGTGGAAGGGTGTGGAAAGGAATGGAAAGTACTGGAAGCCTGTGGAAGTTACGAGTCACCCTGTAGTCATTAATGAGTCATATTCCCACAACTAGTAGTCTCATGACTGGTCAAGTCACAAAATATTAATAGTATGTGAGTTGTGCTTCTGGGCTGACCTTATGTGTAATAATTATTATGTAAACCCAGGAATTTGTTGTACAATTGAGTCTTGAGAGCTTGAACCAGCAGTTTGGCACCATTTTCCATGTGTGATTGTTTGGCACCTGGCTGTGGATCCTTGTAGGTCCAAGTAGAAAATAAGCGAAAATTATAAGTGTTTTTGGAGGTTTTCCTTGGGCTTGAAGAGCTTGATGATTTAAGAGTTAATTACTTAAAGGTAATTCACTCTTAAATGGCCAGCCAAACATTATAATATTTTTTTGGTAGTCCAGATAAGACTGATTTTAAGTTAGATTTTTCCTTGGAGGAGAGGTTTGGATTCCTACACATTGAACCAGTTGGGAAGTGTCCAGACTTTCAAGGGATCATCCCCTGTTCCCTAACAGAACCGATGGCTTCCTTATATGGCATGTCATGCATCATAGCCAACTCGGTCATTGTCTTAGGAGTTGTGGCCATGGATAGGAGCAGTCCATGCTACATGGGTGTGGAAGCGGGCTTCAGCTTGTCAAAGTTGAATGGGTGAAGGATTGAGGCAATATACAATTGTTGGGAGAGGTGGATGGTACGTCGTTCACAGTTTCATTTTATTTCAATGCCTGACAACCAGTACAAGTCGCTCAGATTAGTGATTCCAATGTGTTTGGAAATTTTGACTATAAATTTTTTGAAAAGTTGGATTAATGTTGCTACAATAGTGCAGTCATCCATGTGGACCAATACACTCACAAGATCATGACCATTGTGTTGAAACAATACTGCTTGGTTGACGTTGTACCTAGTAAACTGCAGGTGGTGAGTCATGATTTCAACTAGCTTTTGGTATCAACGCCTTCCTGACTATTTTAACCCATATAGCATTTTTATAAGGTGGCACACCTTTCCGGAGCATGGTAGCCAGGTGTTTGAGCCATGTAGATTGTTTCACTACTGGTGAGTTCTCTGTATAGGTATGCACCCTTGATATCAATCTGATGTCATTTGCAGCAGCCAGGGCAAGCACAGTTCTAATTGAAGCTAATTTTGTGACAGGGGCAAATGTGTCAAAATAGTCAACACCGGGTACTTGAGAGAAACCCTGTGCAACAAGGCAGGCCTTATAGCAGACAACATTGCCTGCAGGGTCCTTTTTGACACAAAAGACCTACATTGAGCCAACAATGTTTGCATTTTTGGGTGGATTGGTGAGTTCCCAAGTCCCAGCCTCCTAATCCCCACAACCACCTGCACCATTTCCAGGACCTTTCCAACCACTCAAAGCCTGAATAACCGCTTTCCAAAATCTGGTGTATCAATCCGAGGTTCTGTGTTCCCAAACCTCCGAAGATTCCAAAGCCAAGGTTCCGCTCCTTTGATAAACGACATGCAGGATTATCGCGTACCTCACTCCCTTGTTTTTTGTTCTGTATTGCCCCTTGTACTCTCTTCCCCCCCTTGTCTTTACTTGGCAAAGATAGTACAAAGACTAGATACATGTATATAAGTCACCAGTCAACTGGACTATTTGCCAGTACGAATATCGACTTAATTCTGCGTCGTAGTTTCCGATTCAGTTCCAGGAAACTTTCTGACTTTCCGAAATTAGAACAGATGATCGAGGAGGGCACAACACATAAGTTGAAGCCAAGTCCCTGCAACCTCAAATCACTCGAATCACCCTATACCGTAAACAGTCCCAGACCCCCAGGTGCTTCCTGTCTTTCCGTCTCCATTCCGATTTCGAGTGTGAACCTGACCTTTAGACCCTCCACCTCTGGAGTATGAACCCCCTCTCAGAAATCATTCAGAACCTCCAGGAACCCTTCCAGAAGCCTCTAGCTAAGTGCCAACATGTAGATTAACAGAATGCTGAGATATGGATAGGAATGGCCAAGTCCTGCAGGCCAGAAGTAGTGGCTTTGGCTTCAACATACTTGTGCATTGTGCCCTACTCTCCATGCATGCCACTAATTTGCAACAGATGGGATACTTGGGAGGATGCCGATGATGCCAGCCCGAGTAGAGGACTTAACAGAGGAGGAGAAGGTAGAAGGGCCTAGGGAATGGCATGGGTCACCCATGGGTCAAATGTGGGTGACCTGCACCCAACCCATGGGAAACCCAAACCCATCAACCCATGGGTTTTTTCCCACAGGTCGATGGGTCTCGGGTGTGCGCCGCACCCACACGCAATACATTGTGTACGTGGCGGCATGTATATCACGTTCGTCATGGCAGATGCGCATATGTCGCGTACATCGCGTTCTTCACGGTGCATCCACATACATCGTGTACGTCACATATGTGGCGGCGCATGTGTGTATGGGCATTGCATACGTCACATTCATCATGGCACATGCACATACGTCGCATACGTGGCAGTGTATATGTCGCATTTGTCACGGCACATGCACATACGTCGCGTTCGTCATGGCATGTGCGCATACATTGCGTACATTGCGTATGTGGCGGCACATGCATATAACGTGCATTGCGTATGTCGCAGCGTGTGTGCATATGTTGTGTACGTCACGTTTGTGGCATCGTGTGTGCGTTCATTGCATTCGGGGCGTCACATTCATGTCGGTGCATTCGTCGTGTTCATGTCAGAGTTGACACCCCAGGTTGGGCCTGGGTCATGGGTGCTCGCAGCTTGACCCACACCTACACCCAAGGACACCTGACCCGGTGACCCGTGTGGGTTGGCCTGACCCGTGCATTTCCCTAGAAGGGCCTAAGCCTAGTCAATACCCAGAGTGAGGAAATATGTACATGCATGCCCTACTTATATAGGTTTAAGAAGCAACATGTGGAATAAAGAATGTGGGACAATAAGGTATGCAGAGCATGTGGGTATTTTCCACAATGAGTAAAATTAGAATGAAGGAATGCAAATGGGAATAGAACAATAAAAGATAGAATAATAGGAATGTGGCCAAGGATAAGACAATAGGGAGTGCCCAACTATAAAACAATGGTTGTGACTGAGGATAAAACAAGGACAGGAAGTCCCGAGGTGAGGTGGATCGAGGAATGAGGAGTAGGCATGGTGGGATTAATGGATGATAAGTGGCATAGAGTATGCAAGGAGTGATGGGCAAGGAATGTGGGTGGTGGATGTGCTGAGCCAAGACCGGCATACCAAGTGATGTGCATGCAGTGTGGACACTTGTATGTGGATGTAGGATGACTGCTCAGTCAGCACTGCTGAATTACCAGGGTCTCGGTACATGTACTTGACATCTCCCTCCAGAACTTGAGTAGTTTTCTCCATGATGGTGGGCAGTTGGATTCCTTTTGCAATAACAGGGTCAGATAATCGGTGAGTAGAGGTGCTGGTTATGATGCAAAGGAATGACATAATCATAATTATACGTAAAATCTCCCAAAGGTGAACAATGGCATGGTTCAGGGCAGGGCAAGGCTTCAACTTGTATGTTGCACCCACCAGATCGCACAAGCCCTAATTTCGGAAAAGCAAGACAGAGAATTAACTAGTAGAGAATCAAGGTTGATTATCTGACTGAGGACTGAACTACTGAAGTACAATATCTTTATACTACTTTCAAATCTACTAGGAGTTGAATAGATTCCTATAATAGAATGAGAAAGCCGAGGATCATGAAAAGTGGGAATGGAAATACTATGCCCCAAATCATGATCTCCTCCATGACATTGGGGAGTGACGTGTCACTCCGATTCCCAATGGAGTTACCCTAAGGAACGTAATAGTGGATCGGATATAAGAGACTGAGCAGAATTGCAAATAAATGAAAGTGGAGTGGAATGTAAATGAAAGGATATTAAACGTAAATGAAGATGGAATGGAATAGCAAACATATGGAGTGTGATGTAAATGAATGGAGTGAATTGACAGGAGCATGTGATGCCAAGACGGATACATGAGGTGCATATAGTCTGTGGGCTGAGGGTGTATGGTTGGATAAGCAAGCGATGGCATAGTTGGGATGAGTGGGCTGAAGTGAATAGTCAGGCATGCCGGTGTATGGTTCCTGACAGTGCTGTGGCCTTCTAGGGTGTTGCAGATGCGACTGGGTTTGCCTATTTGTTTTGCAGGTGTCTTGCTCTCGGAATCAGTTGGGTTTGTTTCATGGATTGGAGGTGCAGAGGTGACAGTCGGTTTGGACACTGGTAAGTCAGTTTTCATTTTGACTACCTGCCAATCCTCCCCCTCGATATGAGAAACTGATGGGTCAAAGTAGACATTATGTTCCACAGTGACTGTTTGTTTGTCAGGCCAGTAAACTCGACATCCTTTGCTGCGATCATCGATACCTAACCAATGTCCCTCAGTTATGCATCCACTCAGCTTGTCTCCACTCTCCGTATAGACCCAAACTTTCTCTCCCTATTCATGCACATCCTGTAAATTGGGTTTCTTTTCAAGCATGGCTTTGTAGGGTGTTTTATCTTCGACAGCTTTGGTAAGTGTTCTGTTCATCAACCAGACTACATGACAAGCAGCTTTCCCCCACAGAAATCTTGGAAGACCACTTGCATGCAAGAGCGCTCATATACACTCTACAATTGTATGGTTACATCGCTTGGCTACACCATTGTACTGGGGGGTGTCATGTACAGTAAGTTTTTGCACTGTACCCTTCAACTTGAGATAAAGCTCAAAATTCTTCCCTAGGTATTCTCTACCTTGGTCTGAATGTAAGGTCTTGATGCTTGTCTTGAGCTGTATCTCACACCATGAAGAATATTATTTGTAGGCAGCAAGGGCCTCATCTTTGGTGCGCAGAAGATATAGGTGAGTTAAGCATGTCACATCATCTGTGAAAGTGATATAATAATGCTTTTCAGCTTTCATCACAACTGGGGCTGGTCCCCACAGGTCGCTATGTATTTTGTCACCAAAATTAGAGGCATGTTTGCCTTCTTGGATCTTGGGGACAGACTTGCAGGTCACTTTCGCATATACACATGATTCACAAAAGAAGGGGTCCACCAAAGGTAACCCATCTAGTTTGATCCCCATTATAAAACCTCTGGTAATAAGTCTTTTTTAGCTACTTCAGGTGAAATGTGACCTAGGTAATGGTGGAGTTGTTCCAAAGCGAGTGTCTTGTTGCAGAATTTGCTATATTGTTATGGCCCGTACACTCAATAAACCCATACCAGCTCCCACAACCACCCACACCTTTTCTGGGACTTTCCGACTGTTAAAAAGTCTGGAACAATCACTTTCCAAAAATCCATCACACACACCTGAAGTTCTGTATTCCTGAGTCTCCGAGATTCCAAGACCAAGGTTCCACTCTTTTGATAAACAATGCACAGGATCATCGCGTACCTCACTCCCTTGTTTTTTGTTTTATATTGCCCCTTGTACTCCCTTCCCCCCCTTGTCTTTACTCGGCAAAAGATAGTACAAGACTCGATACATGTATATAAGCCACCAGTCGACTGGACTATTCACCAGTATGAATATCGACTTAATTCTGCATCGTAGTTTCCGATTAAGTTCTGGTCAACTTTCCGACTTTCCGAAATTAGGAACAGACGATCTAGGAGGGTGCAACACATAAGTTGAAGCCAAGTCCCTGCGAATTCAAACCACTTGTACCACCCTAACCGTGAACAGTTCCAAGACCCCCGGTGCTTCCTGTCTTTCCATCCCCTTTCCGATTCCAATACCAAATCCATGACCTTTAGTCCCTCCATCCCTGGAGTATGAACCCCCCTTCGGAAATCATTTGGAACCTTCCAGAAACCCTTCCAGAAGCCTCTAGCTAAGCGCCGACATGCAGATTTAACATATATCGCACTCATGAGTGACTCGGTATAAGCCACGTCCAGATTTCTGGATTGTACCAACTTGCTCTCCACTTTGCCTATGTATAACACACTTGCCATCTGCAAATGTCCCGGCAAAACCGGCATCGCTGAGTTGTCCAACTGACATGAGTATGTAACCCATATCAGGTGAGTACAAAACTTCTGAGAGCTTTAGTTTGGAGACATTGACACCATTCGGTATGTTGATAATCATTTCTCTGGTTCCTACTGCGTTAAAACTCTGTCTATTTGCAGCCTGGAATGACTTAGGAGGAATTTCAACAAAGTTTTGAACTTCATTGCAGTAGGGTGTTATGTGCCTTGTTGTTACATACCATTGCAATGGTTGGTGAATACATGTAACAAGTTGCTGTTTAAATAGTGCCCACAGACTAATGCTAGATAACCTGGCATAGTGGCCTTTTGGCCCAGTTGAAAGAACACATCACTGTGGGAATTTGTTGCCTTTCACACTTGTATACCCCAAGTCATACACTTCAATTGAAGGTGAGTTTGCAGTCGATTTGTCAACTTTGATGCAAACAGCGTGCACATCTTCCAGATCAGTGCCAGCAAGGTTTGAGTCATTACTGATAAGCGAAAATGTATCACTTTCATCAGTTGCAGGTGACTTTTCCATTTTACTATCAGGGTCATCAGCAATCTTAGAGAACCAGTCCTCCTTGCTGTCCTTGATATCTTTGATATCAGAGTCAGAGTCTAAAACTGACAAGTTCTGGGAGCTCTGAGTTGGACTCAAAAAGCTTGTTGGCCAAAAAGGCACTTTTGATTTTGAGATCAGATTCGACAGCAGCATTAGTGGTGCCACTCTTCATCTGTGAGTCATTTTTCTTATCTCAATAGTGCACGCAGGTTTAGAACACTTGTTCCTGTAGTGCCCTTTATCTCCACAGTTCCAACAGGTCCCTGGCACTTTTCACAGAGTACATCCCCATTTTCTGTTTGAAGCTACTGACAGAGCTTCATCCTTTTCAGTTCCTTTAGGGGTGCTTGCATTGCGATGAGCACGTTGAGCTTGATAGCCCTCATACTCTTCTGATGTGAGTGCAATGAGCTTGTCTGGGTCGATTGTTTTTGATGAGCCATATAATTTAGCTCCAGCAAGCAAATTTGATGCAAAAGCAGATAGGTGAGGGGGTAGGGACTTGATAATGGTAGAACAATAGTCTTTCTCTTCAATGTTCACCCCATAAGTTGCTAGTTCCTCCTTTTTGACTTGGAGGTTATCTAGAAATTCATGGATGTTTCCTTTCTCAGGACATTTCAACTCCATAAACTGGGAGCACAAATCGGTCTGAGCAAAGGCCCCTTTGGTTGAGTACTCGGTCCATATCAAGTCCCATCGGTCTTTGAGGGATGTTTTGCTGTGGACTCATATGAGGGTTGAGTCTGGGATACAGTGAGTGAGCAGGGCTTTCACTGAATGGTCTTCCTTTGTCCACTGAGCAAGGGCCACCTCTTCTTTAGCAGTGGGGGGTGAGCTGAGAGTGGGATGGACAGCGGTACCATCAAAATATCCCCACAAGCCCTTGGCCTCAATGGCATCCTAGAAGTGCATGGTAAATGCTGTCCAGTTCAAGCCATTTGGCATGAGCTTTGGGACTGAGGAGGGGAGGATATTGGTGGTGGTTAGACCTGTTGTAGACATTAGAGTGGGAAAGGTTCAGGAGATAACACTAAGGTACAGTATGTGAGTGAGAGCAGGGCCCAATAACCTGTAAGAATAACTATACGACAATGTCACTCAGTGTTTGTGTGATGTCAAACCACTCATATTTACCTATACAACAATGTCACTGTAGCGTACAGGTAAGCTAAATATAATATGAAAGTTGGATAACATCTTACCTCAGTGTTTGTACGATGTCAAACCACTGAGGGAGACTGTACAAGGACTGTAACTACTTATAATACTTGAATACAATGAATTGTATAAAAATGCAATGAAGTGAATGTCTTACAACTGTTCAAGACCTAAAACGGCCAACAATGGCCTTGCTTACTAAATGGGGACTTCAGGCACGGCGGTTTGCATTTACAACAAGTAATATATATATCACACAGTCTCAAATGCCACAAAATGCCAACACTATAGCCTCCTGTTGTGACAAGGGGCAGAAGGAGTGAGGAGGGGGGAGATAGAAGGAGAGAGGGAGAAGGAGAGACCAGGAGCAGATATATGCAGGTAGAATGGCCGAACAAGATAGAGGAAAAGGTCCTGGGATACATAGACAGTTAGGAAGAAATCATAGACAAATCACCAATACAACTCACATAATACTGTGACTCGAAACAGACAAACAATACAGTTACTTACGTTAAGCACCCATGGAGCAGGAGGAGCGAAAGGGGCATAGGGACAGGATCAGAGAGAGGGAGAGGATCAGAGAGAGAAACATGAAAGGGAAGAGTGGGATTAGCAGAGGAGATGTTTGCAATAGATATAGAGATAGACTTACATGACACATGACCAGACTGGGGGGCAAACATGAGATGACAAGATTAGAGGGTTTTCTGATTAGGATAGGACTTCAAACATGGGCACTTACCACTGACAAGGAAGATTTAATGGTGCAGCATAATTGAGTAGAGAGCACAGTCAATGATGTGGAGGAACCATCAAAAGATAGGGCAGCAACCCTGCATCCAGATCGAGAACACCGTCGCTGCATTGGGAAGACGTTGTTTTATCATAGTACGGCTCGTTTGTGTATACAGTATGGGACAAGCAAACTCAACCAATTTGGTTTTGAGTGATCGAGAATTTTTTGTGCTAAACTAATGTTATATTCAGAATCAGAATGTCAAAATACATCCAAAAAACGTGTTCCGAAGTTTTTCCAATGAGTTTTTAATGTGGCCAGATTTTTGGGCCTTTTTAGCTCAATTTTTCACCCCAAATCTCGTTGTCATGACGTAAATTTTAGTTAAGTATGGCTTCAATTGACATCATAGCTAGATTTTGTCGAAGCAGTGGTGACGAATGGCTTTGGGAATCAATTAATTCGATGCTCCCCATCGGAAATAGTTTCAATCACACCCCCTTCCTTTGCCACTTGTCAAGCCTACATGGGAAACTTCATCAGCTAACATGGTGGCTATCTGTTGAACCTGAGCGATATATTTTCAGGATCAGAACTGGTAATCCCTTCAGGCCTATCATGAATTGCATATGACGATGCTTCAAGCATTAAATAACAATGACTAAATGATTAAAAGGTGGAGTGTTGAATCCCACATGGGATTTTCCGTTGTTGTACAG
>QLPI01003630.1:0-11350 GCA_003314275.1 Chroogomphus rutilus | reverse complement strand
CAAATGGAGATGGTAAATGAGTTCAAAGAGCGAATGGAGCAGTCGCTAGAGGAAGCAAAGTCAGCACTGGCAAAAGCACAAGACGACATGGCATGATATTACAACCAACGCCGAACTCCAGCACCAGAGTACCAAGCAGGAGATCGAGTGTACCTGGATGCCTCGGACATCCAAACAAAGCGACCCTCGCAGAAACTGAGCCACCGATACTTAGGACCTTACACCATTCAACAAAAAGTGGGAAGACATGCCTATAGACTCCGACTCCCACAGTCCCTATCTCATCTCCACCCTGTCTTCAATGTGGTTAAGCTCCTTCCAGCCCCCAAAGATCCGATCCAAGGGTGGAAGTCCGAACCACCTCCACCACCAGAACTAATAGAAGGAGAGGAACATTATGAGGTAGAAAAAGTGTTGGATAGTCGCTTGATGCGAGGAGGGCTCTACTTCTTAGTCAAATGGCAGGGGTATGGATATGAGGAAAATACATGGGTAAAGGAAGAGGACATGAATGCGCCCACTAAAATTCAAGAGTTCTACCTACAACACCCAGGAGCACCTCGGAGAATCCGAACAATGGCCTTCAAATCCCTATTATTCTGTACCACGAGGACGCAACACTCTAGAAGGGGGGGTGATGCAGGGGACGACCTTCTCCAAAGCCTGATCCAAGTCCAAAGTACCATTTCAAACTCCGATCAACTCCGAGGCTAAAACATCCAGAAACCATCGAGTGGAGATGAGAACGATCTTGAAGCATGATGACTAGAAATCCGGAGTGAATGTCCGAGCCTCGGACTTAGTACCAGGAAGTTGGCTCTACAAACTCCGATGTATTGATTTGTAACTAGTGCACAGACCACCCATATAAAGGGTATAAAAGGGGCTCACCAGCAGCGGGATCCTTAGACTTTCCTCTTTGGATTCCCCCTGCTTAGGTGAGGGCTCCATATGTATTTAGGCAGTAGTAAAACAATTAAACACTTTGGATTCCCCCTGCTTAGCTCGCCTCTGAGATATATCTCGGGGCTGTAAGAGGGTTGCCCTTACAGGAACTATGTACATGCATTCGCTACTTATATAGGTCAAGAGGTAGAATGTGGAATAAGGGTGGCATAAGACATAGAGAAAAGAATAAGGTATGGAGACCATGTGGAAGTATTGTCCACAGTGATTTGGACTAGAACAATAAGATGTAGAGAGAATAGAACAATGAGATATGACCGATAATAAACAAGTAGGAGTACGAGTAGAAATAGAACAATAGAAAGTGGCCGAATATAAAACAATAGGGCCATGACTGAATAATAAATGAATAGTGAATGTCCCGAAGGAAAACGGGTGAAGGGAAGGATAGAGAATGAAAGAATAATAAGGAATAGAAGGGATGGGATGAGAAAAGTGAACCAAATGTACCGAGCTGAGACTATGTATTAGTGAGGAATGCCTTGTCACTAGTATGTGGGATTAAACGGTAAGGGTCATATGGTCGGCACTACCGAGTGGACCAGAGCTTGGTATTGTGGGCTTGATACCCAGCATCGGTTCACTTGGTAGTGCCGACTGAATGATCAGTCTAATTCCATGCATAGGTGACCAAATCATATACAAGTCACTTAGTACATTGGTCTCGGCTTGGCACATTCATCATTCCACTCCTCCTTCATTCATTTTCCATTATTCCCAACCCATTTATTCCTTTATTTCTTGGCCCATTTTACCTCGGGACATTTTTCTATTGTTTTATTTTTGGCCATAACCCTATTATTTTATATTCGGTCATTTTCTATTGTTTTATTTTCATTCACACTCCTATTATTTTATTCTTGGCCATATTCTATTATCCTATTCTTGTTTATTTTCATTATTCTATTCTTGATCACTGTGGACAATACTTCCACATGGTTTTCATACCTTATTCTCTTTTCTCCATGTCTTATGCCACCCTGATGTTGAATTTCCCCTGAAGCACGCAGTTCAAAATGCCCTGAAGCACGCAGTTCAAAATGCGGGTGATGGTTATAATTCGACGAGGGAAAATATTAGCTACAGCATAACTTATGTCATGCAGACACATCACATGATATGTTGTGGTGCAAACTCACAATATTCCCAACACACCTTCTTGAGTGAAGCACCACATGAGTTAAAATGCAAACAACTCATCGGAATCATGTGCAACAGCAGCTGTCTCCTCTTTCCTCTCTGGACACTGAGAGCAAAAGTGACCTTTCTTCCTGCAACCAAAACAGACAATCTCTGAGATGTCATGTCCTTTCTTGGCAACAAGTGCGGATTCTCCAAGTTTGACCTTTTCATCTTTCCTTTGACAACCTCAATCTCCTGTCATTGTTGTTCATTTGCAAGCCAAGTGATAACATTCTTGAGTGTGATATCTTCTGGATGAGTGACATCCAACATGACAATAATTTTGGTTGTAGACCATAGGTAGTCCATTTGTGAGCACGAGGATAACATCATCGTCAGTCACATCCACTCCCAATGGCCTCTATCCAAAACACATGCCTTTCACCCTGCCAATCCACAATGCCATGGTTTCCACAACCTCCTGAGACTCGTTGACCTTCATCCTTGCATTAATGAATGCACACCGCATAGCCAGCTTTGAACCAAAGCCTTGAGCCTGATGGATGCGCCGTAGTTCTGCCCAGACCTTCTTTGGGTTGAGATCCTTCATATGGGGCAACTGACCGGCCGTGACCCTCTTGATCATCCTGGCCCTGGTTTGCCTCATGTTCATCTCATACTCTGCAACAGCCTTCCTGGCACCAACCATATCACCTTCTGGTTTCACAACCATCCCAAAAACATATTCCCACAATCCTTGTTCCACCAAGTCTGCTTCCATACCTATCTTCCATTCTGCATAGTTCCTATCGGTAAGGGCAGCGAATGTTGGATCATGTTCTTCAGACATAACAGGGGTAATTCAGATAAGATCTGGTTTTGTGGTTTTCAAGAAGGCGAGTAAGAGGATGAGTCAGTACACTCGAGTCATCCAATACAGGTGTGGTTGAATTTCCCCTAAAGCATGCAGTTTGAAACATGGGTGATGGTTATAATTCAACGAGGGAAAATATTAGCTACAGCATAACTTATGTAATGCAGACATGTCATATGATATGTTGTGGTGCAAACTCGCAATATTCCGAACACCTGATTCTACATTGCTTCTTAACCTATATAAGTAGCGCATGTATGTAGATAGTTCTTCATTCTGAATATCAACTTGGCTTACACCTTCTTGTCCTCCTATCTGAAGTCCCTTACTCAGGCCAACACTCTCAGCACTCTCCTGAGTTCCTCTTCTGTCTGAAATCAGTGGCATGCACAGAAAGTAGGGTGCAATGCACGAGTACATTAAAGCCAAGCCACCCTGATCGGTCTGCAGGACTTGGCCAATTCTGCCAGCATTGTGAAGTTAGTACTATTGCAATAGTACTTAGCCCATACATTGTCGGCATTCTTGGTGCCTGACAAACACATAAGTTGAAGCTGTACCCTATTACAAACCTTGTCATTGCTACTATATTAGGAGATATTACTATTGGGACATAATGACTACATTCTATTTCACCCCCTTAATAGAATCTAAGATGACCACTTTTTGCTTCTCCTTTCCCTTATCTTTCTTGTCCCAACCCCCTCTTCTTAGAGGTACCAAAACCTTGCATGCCCTTACCTTGCCTAGAGATGCTACAACTTATACCTCACTGTGCATATCAAACATATTGTCAGGGGACAACCCATCTCTCTTCCTAAGTTGAGCACAAACAACTCAGCTGGCTGGCCTGCAGAACCAGCCAAAGTTTTGGCCTGACAGCTTAACAGCTGTGACATCCTTGAGGCCCCTACAAATGACTGACCTGCTCATCACACACTGAGCCAAGAACTCAAAATCTCAAACCAGACACCTAGGACTGGGCCTGCAGGCATCTAGGAGATCATACCTCCAGATCCAATGGAAGGGTAAGGTATGTTAGGGAAGCAGTATGTGGGTACAGGGTATATAGAGCACAGGACTCACTAGCAAGGGGTTTTAGGTTTTCCTTTTAGAAATCCCCCCATTGCTAGGTGAAGTCCCCTTCTCTCATGTACATAGATAAGTGACTAAACTTAGAAATCCCCCCATTGCTAGGCACTGTGTGATAGCTCTCAGGCACTGCTGGGGTTGCTCTTACATGCATGCTCTAAGGTCTTCCACTCCTCCCATAACCCTGTATAAACATGAGTTATTGTATGTTTTGCAATTAGAACAAAATTCTTTAGACCACCCCACTAGAAGCCATTTGGCCTCTAAGGTTCCATATTCCTGTGCCTTCCAATAGAACATCAGGTTTATGTCACCCTCACTCATGTTGTACATGAGCTGGAGCCTGATGTACTAGGGTGAAGTCAGCAAAATGAAAAAAAAAGACAAAAGTTTAGAGACTTACCTTTTGGCTCTTGTACAACAAGCCTTCAATTTACAGAATGTGCATGTCATGTAATTCTTGCATTGTATTAATGACATCCAAGACATTGGGGTTGATGATGATGAGCAAAGGGTCAGGTTGCTTGATGGTACCAGTGACATGCACCCTACTGAAGTGTGAATTGGTGGGAACAGTTAGCTGGTATACAGTTTGTTTCATAGCATTATACATCATCGATTATGGAGATGACCATTCCAGCTAGCACCCCTTTTATACAACCTCATTGAAGTTTCAAACTCAGATGCAGCCACATCCAAACTTTACTACCATGGCCTCATGGGACTTGGCTATAAGGAGAGGATACTGTCACAACCTCATCAAACATATCTCTGTTGTTATTTCTGCTAGAAGCACATTGTCAAGCCCACAATACCAAGCTCTAGTTCACTCGGTAGTACCGACCGAATGACCCTTACCATTTAATCCTACACACCAGTGACAAGTGATTCCTCACTAGTACATGGTCTCGGCTTGGTACATTTGGTTCATCATTCGGTTCACTTTCCTCATCCTATCCCTTCTATTCCTTATTATTCTTTCATTCCCCATCCTTCCCTTTACCCGTTTCCCTTCGGGACATTCACTATTCATTTATTATTTGGTGGCAGCCCTATTGTTTTATGTTCGACCACTTTCTATTATTCTATTTTCACTCACACTCCTACTCATTTATTATCGGTCATATCTCATTGTTCTATTCTCATCTACATCTTATTGTTCTATTCTAGATCACTGTGGACAATACTTCCACATGGTCTCCATACCTTATTCTTTTCTCCATGTCTTATGCCACCCTTATTCCACATTCCACCTCTTAACCTATATAAGTAGTGAATGCATGTACATAGTTCCTCAGTCTGAGTATCAACTAGGTTTATGCCTTCCTGCCCTCCCTTCCTCTGTCTAAAGTCCTTTACTTGGGCCAACACTCTTGGCACCCTCCCGGGCATCTCTTCTGTCCCAAATCAGTGGCATACATGGAAAGTAGGGCACAATGCATGAGTATGTTGAAGCCAAGCCACTCTGACTGGCCTGCAGGACTTGGCTGCCTCCTGCCAGCATCATGAAGTCAGCACTTCTGCAATAGCACTCGGCCCATGCATCATCGGCATTACCAGTGCCTGACACACATAGTCACATTTCCTTTTCAAGTAAACCTTGCTCTTGTACCTTTTTTAGCCACCTCACTTTTTCTACCTTTCTTCAGCCATATGGTCTGGAAATACTAGAGAATGGCATGGCTCACCTACAGGTCCAGTTTTGATAACCTGTACCCAAACCCATGGGAACCCAAACCTGTCACCCATGGGTTGTTTTCCAATGAGTGTCTGGGTGTTGGGTGGGTGTCATACACATGCAGGTGTGGTGGGTAGGTGTCATATACATGTGCATGTGTGGTGGATACATGTTGTATACATGCGCATGTGGCAGGTGTGTGTTATATACATGCACATGTGATGGTGCATGTTATATGCATGTGCATGTGGCAGGTGTGTGTCATATACATGTGTGTGTGTCATATGTATGTGTATGCAGTGGGTGCATGTCATATATGTACATGTGTGTGTGGTAGGTGCATGTCATGTGCATGTATGTGTGATAGGTGCATGTCATGTGCATATGTGTATGATAGGTGCATGTTATACATATGCACATGCAGCTGGTGTATGTCATGCATATGTGCATGCAGTGGGTACAATGGGTGTATGTTGTATGTGTGCAGGTGTAGCAGGTGCATATCATATTCATTCACATATGGTGGGTGTATATCATAAGCTTCGGATGCTTTGGAAACCAAGGAATAAGAAGCAAGGCCTCTGACGCCAGCACCAGTTGTTCACATTGAACACCAACAGTGCCCATGGAGTAAAACAAACAATGTGTCCAACCTTTCAGGAATTTTGAACACCTGTGACCAATCGTCGAGAAATTCGACCCATTTCCTCAGAAACAACTCCGACCCTCCGAAACTCCATCAGATTCTAGTTGCCTGGACACTATATGCTCACCTGCTACGATCCGTCGATCAACAGGGCATTGAGTACTACTCGTTTAGATTTTCATCCCAACTGATTCTTGGTACCATTGAGCCTGCAGTTTCACTCAGTGCTCAATCTGACCCTCCAAAAACTCCACTCAGGAAGAACCCTGACCATGCAGAACCTGTACCATCCCTTAGACAAAATGGTACCATGTGTAGATTCCCTCTTAGACTAGAACCTATTGATAACATGTCAATACCTATCTCTGAACCATTGACATGGTTCAAAACTGAGACTCGAAATTGCAGGACATTTTCCAAATCCCGATGACGCTGCCACCATCCAAGCAATGATCCAGTGACTGGCCATCATGGCCACAATGACCACTACAACCACCATGACCACCATGACCACCATGACCACCATGACTACCATGACCACCATGACCACACTGACCCATGACCCCCAATCTTCTGACATGAAACACTATCAATTCTGAAACAAGTATAAACAAGCACTATCAGTCGTCACTGTAAAACAAGGAATGCTCTAGATCAAGATCAGAAGGACCCTGCTGACAGAACAAATCCACACCCTTCCCATCTCCTCCATCACTCGACTCTGGCACTGGGTCCACCACTTCAGGAATCCGCCCCACAATAGGTGTTTCACCCCCCAAATTCCCCACTTCAGTGGACCGCCCCACCTTGGGTGTTGTATCTCCCGTACCACATGCCAGATCTGCCCCCCTGGAAGACCTCTCCCTCTTGGAAGCTGCCTTCCCCATACCACGTGCCAGATCCAACTGAGCCCTCACCGCCTGACAACTCTGGATAAGACTGCCCCATTGCCACACCCTTGTCGGACGCTCCCAACTGTCTGTCTTGATGGTGTTCTACATCTCGGAAGCATCCGACAACCTTTTCACATCAATACCAAGAGTGAGGAGACGAGCATCCATCCCGAGGATGCTATCCCTAATCTCCCCCAGGACACCTGTGATTGCTGTACCCCTGACATTTGGGAGGGAAGGAACCACCACTTCGACCTTCGTCTTCTTTGAAGAGGACACTTTGGGAGCCTCTCTTTCCTCCCACCTCCTCTTTCTCAAAGTCGATCCCTTAACAACCGGTACCCCACCGACCTCACACCTAGGGAAATGCATGGGCCAGGCCAACCCGCATGGGTCACTGGGTCGGGTGTCCTTGGGTGTGGGTGCGGGTCAAGCCATGAGCACCCATGATCCGGGCCTAACCCGGGGCATCAACTCTGACATGAGCGTGACTAATGCGTATGTGCACACGCCTGTCAGGGGACGACCCTCTCCAAGTCCTGATGACAAGTCCGAGGTCCTATCTCGGACTCCACCTAAACTCCGAGGATAAGAGACCAGAGTCCGAAAGACCACTGATGTCAGAGGATGACCTCCTCCGAGTCCTGGTCTAAGTCCGAAGCCCTATCTTGGACTCTCCCCAACTCCGAGGTCCTATCTCGGACTCTCCCCAATTCCGAGGTCCTATCTCGGACTCCGCCTAAACTCCGAGGGTGAGAGACCAAAGTCCGAAAGGCCACCGATGTCAGAGGATGATCCCTTCCGAGTCCTGATCCAAGTCCGAACCCCTATCTCGGACTCCTCCCAACTCCGAGGCCCTATCTCGGACTCCCCCCAACTCCGAGGTTAGGAGACCCAGGTCCGAGGGACCACCGAGCGGGAGATAGGAATGATCTTAGTGTGATAACTGGAACCGGGAATAGACGCCTGTGTTGATTTATAAGCTAGTGCACAGACCACTTACATAAAGGGTATAAAAGAGGTTCACCAGCAGCGGAGATCCATCTCATTTCTTAACCAGACATCAACTTGATACGTTGGTGCTGGCTTCTCTCGGGATCGGTTTCAATATCATCCTTAGACTTTCCTCTTCGGATTTCCCCTGCTTAGATCTGAGAAGCCTGTGGGTAGGCTCTGGGTTCGAGTCCCATAGTCAGGCCTAGGAGGACGTCCAGGGCTGGGTGGTGTCCCGCTGGTTCCAGCCTCCGGCAGTCGAGATCAGTTCCAAAGGAGGGTTGCCCTTACAACGCCAACATGAATGCAATGCCCCAAACACAACGAACGCGCCATATGTGCATGTGACACCATGAATACGATGTACACAACGTATGCGCATGTGCCGTGACAAACGCGATGTAAGCAATGCCCGTACACGCACGTGCCGCCACATACACAACGTATTGCATGCGGGTGCAGTGCGCACCCGAGACCCATCAACCTGTGGGAAAAAACCCATGGGTTGATGGGTTCAGGTTTCCCATGGGTCGGGTGTGGGTCACCCACATTTGACCCATGGGTGACCCATGCCATTCCCTACTCACACCTCACCCTGCTACTCCAACAGGGAACACAAGTCTTAACCACCATGGTCCATTCATAGCGCTTCCCCTGCTTAAGATAGTGGTCTCAGCTTGGCACATCCACCACCCACATTCCTTGTCCTTACCCCTCACATACTCTATGCCATTCACCATCCATTAATCCTACCATGCCTACTCCTCATTCCTCGATCCACCTCACCTCGGGACTTCCTATCCTTGTTTTATCCTCAGCCGCAACCAATGTTTTATAGTCAGACACTCCCTATTGTCCTACCCTGGGCCACATTCCTATTATTCTATTTTCATTGTTCTATTCCTGTTTACATTTCTTCATTCTAATTTTACTCGTTGTGGACAATACCTACATGCTCTGCATACCTTATTGTCCCACATTCCTTATTCCACATGTTGCTTCTTAAACCTATATAAGTAGGGCATGCATGTACATATTTCCTCATTCTGGGTATCGACTAGGCTTAAGCCCCTTGTCTCCTCCTTCCTCTGTAAAGTCCTCTACTTGGGCCAGCACTTCGGTACCCCCCGAGTACTTCCTCTGTCCCAAATTGGTGGCACGCATGGCAAGTAGGGCACAACGCATGAGTACATTGAAGCCAAAGTCACTACTTCCGGCCTGCAGGACTTGGCCATTACCTGTCCGCATCCTCGGCATTACCAAAGCTCGACAGCTTGACAGAATTCCCAAAGCCTGACATACAGTATATAAAATATTCTAATGGACTTTGATATACTAAAAAGTGGTTGGTGCTGTCCATCTATATGTATATTATATTACTGCAAAATATCTAACAAGTCTGAATTGATTTGGTGTTGCTACAGCTGTTCTGCAGCTGGGGTTGATCAGGGCCAACTGCCTGAAAAACAATTTTTATTGTGGCAAATTTACATGGATTTTACATTGCCATGCCCTCCATATTGGGTTGAAGAAGTTATATTTTCATTTTCAGACAGAATGGCTACAATTTGACTGAGTAATTGCAGTTCTCTTTTTGCCCACGGGAACGTGTGTGCAATTTGGCGCGCGCCTTACGTAATGAAAACCGGTGTAAGCACTTGATATTTAATGTATGGAGGTACCGACACTAGCATTGAGTGTGAGGGAGGAACCTTAGCTCATGTTTAAGCGCATCGGAGGATCACAGTTGGTCGAACCCCTCCTTGTGATGATGACGATCGGACCTGGTACCAGTGTGGCAGGATATATCATACCAACAGGGTACGAGGGACCTGTAAGAGCTTCAGTCATTACAATGCATCGGCAGGGAAGGGAAGGGACCGTGTGAGATCCCACATGGACTGTTTTCACAGACTCCGCCACAGAAGTCGAGTTCTCCTTCGTATCTTGCTTCGAATGTGAGTCGATCTGGCGACTGGAAAGAAATAATCCCTATGATGGAGGAATCATATATGGACCAAGTAGTCCACAATGGTGTCCCGCAAAAGAGACATGTGACATTTGGAAAACACGCACTTCCGAGTCTTGTGCTCTCGGCAGACTGCCATTCTCAGACCGAGGTGCTAATCTGCTAATGCCACTAATCTGCTAATGCCACTACCCCATGCTTGCCAGGTTCCTGAGCCCCCACAATTGTTTTCCGCGTTGATCTTTGCTAACAGCGATCAATCTTTAGACTTCGAGACAGCTTAGCATATCTCCTTGACAACCATCTTTCCTTGATACTGTCTAGTGACACGCTATTTTCACTCAATTAGCCATCACTCCTTAAGTACTCAATAATCTAGTGGAATATAATTTCTACCAAGCCGCTTGATCGCGAAGAGCCAGTGTTTTCTACAGAATGTTATATTTGTCTGCCAGCGAGCAGGTTCTGTGACTCGTATACATAATGTAATTTCTCTTTGTTCCAAATCTCGGGTATGATAGACGCCCGAGACGCAGGTGTTGCATCTATTAATCATTATGTCAAATAGACGCCAAGGATTATGGCCATTTAATTTCACGTTTCCAACGGCGGCGCGCGTTTATGCGACCAGAAACATCTTCCCGCCAGAAAACCTTCTCATTGTCAACAGAAACAGTTGTTCTGCGGATGACATTCACTATATATAAATCATCTAATGCCGCGTGCGTGATTGTCAAGTTCGGTTCACATGCTCTTGTTCTTGTCGATAAAGATTTACCTATCTTGGATTCTACCCTCGCAACTCACTTCGTCGAGTCTTAAGACAGAATCACACTCACACTCCTGTTACTGTTAGGCTGAACTCTATATGTTGAAAAGATCCTCCAGATCACGTTGCAGCACCTCTATGCTCTCTCCTTTTTTGATGAACTAGGTTCATCTTACGGTAACTATGACTGATGCCTGCGCATCGTTTGATTCCGTCTCCATTTTATCCTGACCGGCGTTGCACGTTTGTGTCACCAGGAACATTATGAACAACCGCTCGAATCTGTCGCGGTGTGTGCGCTTGTCACTTTCAAAGTCACATCTGTGCCCTCCACATCACGCTGTTGTC
>QLPI01003625.1:0-21182 GCA_003314275.1 Chroogomphus rutilus | reverse complement strand
ACCTGAATCTGGCCATGCACGCCCTTCCCTGTTGACCACCTCAAGTGCCTCAACCCTCCCCCTCCTCGAAAGGCCCCTCAATCATACAAGGACTCCTAGTGCCTCTGCCGCCAATCTTTCAATGGTTGCGGGATCACAACTCGTCCCTCTTAGTCCTCAACCCCACTCCGTCGGCAGGTCATTACAAAGTGCACTGTCACCAGCACAGACCACGTCCACGGAACCTATCCCGCATCCGCAACATTCCCCCAACACAGCAAAACGCCGATTACTCGCGTCGCTGCCCCAAGGTGCAGCTCCTCTGATACCTCCGTCGCTGCCCCAAGGTGCAGCTCCTTTGATACCTCCGTCGGCTGCCATTGAAAGCGGTTCGTCTGTCGCGCAGTTTCCACGCACCGAGTCGGTTCCACCACCAATCAGACGGCGTAACCCGAACAGGCGATCCTCTTCGAAAGGTTCTGGTGCAGGGAGCTCTAACGCCGTTACAGTTCATGTTGATGGAGGTCCCGCAGCGGAAACTGAAGGACAGCCATCTCCAGGAGAGACTGAGCCTCCCGCATATTCTCCGACCTGAAAGGACACGGACCTATTGCTTTTTGTAGAAAAGACATCATACACACTGGCCGCGCTGGATTTCCAAAGCTGCTTCAATGCTTCCTTTGAATCTTCTTATGACGCACACATTTTTTACCCGCATCGATCATCATTCCAACCTCTGCATAGTCCAGGAATACACCTTCCAGCTCGCGAGTCTATCTAACCTATCTGTATAAACGTTACGTAAGTGTATGGACCTCTTCTGTCCTGCTATCGTATTATTTTTGTTGTTTGAGAGTAGTATCTGTCGCAACTTCCCTGTTTGTATTCGCACCTGATGATCTTCACCTCCCCTTGCTCCTTGTGATTAAGGAACTAGACGCTAAATCCAACAAAATGCCTGTTACTCCATGCTTCTTTATCGTCACGATCAGTCTGAGCCGAGGATTCCTGTCTGGGAACCTGTACTGGATATTTCCTCCTTGGTATATTCTGTCAACGGCGGGATCAAATGCACAGAAAGCACTAGGATGGCACCAAAATGGCACAGGATCACCTTGCACCTGTCAGGCAGTCACAAGCAACTAGAGGAAGAAGCGTGTCAAAGTAGATGGCTGTGAAGAAAACAGAGTGGTCGGGCATTATGCTCAACGCTGTTGAGTGTCTGTCTGCCCTGTAACTGTGAACTTTACATGTCTCCATATGACTGCTCCATTGCTGAAAAAGAAACTCAGATACTTAATATATGAGTTCTGAGTGGTATCATCCAAAATGACCATGCATGTTTTTATAATGTTGTGGACACTTTTGGTTGTATGCCTAAGGCACCTTCATGTGACTATAAGGCTTGTCTTAGCAACCACATCCTCCATATATGTTAATGTCTATCTATATCCATGTCTATGTTTGAGTTTTTCTTTCTATCACTCTTTTACTCTACTGTGCCCAACACCATAGATAATCTGTTCACTTCCCTTCACCTTCCATTCAAGTGAAAATCTAAAGTTTTGGATCTTGAGCTGAGACAAATCCCAGAGGACAACCCCAGTCAAGAAGTTGCCACAGCCATAGGAGTTCTCATTCTTGACTCCCATTGCTTCTAACCATATCTACACTGAGACTTTCATAGAGCAACCCTCTATAGAGATAGACACGGCCTGAAAGGATTTGGTGAGTTGTGCACCGCTCTTGGACCTGCACCTGCATGTGGCCTCAGAACTTTAGCGCCGAACCAGGCCGCTCTCCAACGCCGCCCCGGACCAGGAAACCCGGTGAATACTCAGCCACAAAGTATTACTGAGAACAACAAGAGAGACATCTCTGCATTAGCCACCGCGCTTGAGTCGTTCGGGGACTTCAAGCGTGGCCCGTCCTCCTGGAACGTAGGTAAGGAAGGGGCCCAGCAACTTGTAGCCATTACCAGACTACTCCCGGAGGCGGCCGCTCTCTCCGGCGACCACAGGCCCGCTTCAAACACCGATCTTCAAAATGCAGTGAAAGAACTGAAGGAGGCAATTACATCTAGCCCAGCCGCAGCAGCCCCCACCCACCACAGCAATGGCGGCGTCATATACCTCCGCAGCCAAACGAGGCCTTGTAGGGAACGTCAACCCGGCTGCCGCACAAAAGCAGAAAATGATCGCCGAATTGCAGCATAAACAGATTTTCAATGCCCTAATCCACACCTGGGCACCGGTAGTCGTTACAAGGTACTGTAACGACCTTATAAGCAACTACTTCAAGTCGCTCCCGAACGTCAACTTCCTGACACCCCACCCATTGAGGGGCATAACGAAGTCCGCCGCGGGCAATATCATGCTTACATTCAAGACGGCAGAGGACGCAAGCCTAGCTAGGGCCCATGCAGAACACTGGGTTAAGCACACTGACCCTCATGCCACTACCCCCCAGCGTTCCTACGCGGTAGCCGTACACAATGCCTCAACCAACGTCTGGTCTGAGCGGGACGGCCTCGCAGATGCCATTGAGGATATTGAATCGCGCAATGTGGACACCGCGCCCGAGGGCAAGCAGATTGCCAACTTAGCTTGGCTCAACTGCCCCGAAGCTCGAGAAAAGACCAAGCGAGGCCTCCTTATGATCAGCTATAAGACCAAGGCCGCTGCCAACGCCCTGCCGCTCAAATTCTCTGCACCTGCGCTACATCAAGTCATCCGCCGAATCAACAAAGTCAGCCCTTTCAAGGCTCCAGGAGAGAATGGCATCCCCAACGTGGTCTTGAAAGAATGCGAGGCCCTCCTCACGCCCCTGCTGCATGCCTGTCTCTTAGCAGTCCTCACTACTGGATACTTCCCCAAAAGGTGGCGTTCCTGGAAGACCATCGTGCTCCGGAAACCAGGTAAACCCGACTACACTATAGCCAAGGCCTACCGTCCGATTGCAATCTACGACACAATGGGAAAGGTAATCTCGGGGGTCATGACTGACATCACAGTGTACCTCACAGTCAGACACAACCTGCTCCCACCCCGCCACTTCGGGGGTCTACCTAATAGGACGACCGTCGACTCGCTCATTTAGTGGACTCACCGGGTCAAGGAAGCGTGGCGCAAGCGGAAAGTGGCGACCATAATCTTTCCGGATATAGCAAATGCCTTTCCCAATGCAATAATGGACCGGCTGCCCAAGAACATGGCTAGGCTAGGATACCCATCTGAAATTGTATCATTCTTTGAGGCTATGCTTAAGGATAGGAAAACTACACTGAGTTTTGATGACTTCACCTCACTGCCCATTGACATTGACAACGGTATTGGTCAAGGGGAAACAGCCTCAGTGATTCTCTACCTCATCTACAGCTACAGCCTGGTGGCCATCCCTCAAGGAAGCAATGGAGACGGCGGTGCCTATGTGGACGACAATTTCTTCATGGCCATAGCTGACACCTTTGAAGAATGTGACACGATGCTTAACGATATGCTGGACAAGCAATCGGCCTAGTCCGGTGCCCACAATTCCCAAGCCAAAATCTCGAAGTTCCAGTGCCTGAGGCTCACAAGGCGCAAAGATTTAGCTCGGGCTAACTTTGTGCACAGACAAACCCGCCTAGTCATTGAATGTGTCGGCGAGGCACGGCTCTTTGGCGTACAGATCAACCAGGAACTACGTTGGCATCAACATGTCCAGCAGGCCGTTCAGAAAGCAGAAGGCCTCCTTGCTGTGAACCGGCTCACCCGGCCTTGCTTCGGCCTCCCCAAACGGCATGTCGGGCATCTCTATATATATATGGTGCTTCCCAAGCTCGAATATGCCCTCCCAGTATGGTACACCCCGGTGCACGAGAACCCCAACACAGGAAGGAGGACCGGCTCAATAGGACACCCCAAAATCATGGATAAGGTTCAGAGACTGGGATGTAAACTGATCACAGGGCCTTCAGATCGACGGCCACTGACGTCCTAGAGCTTCACTCCTGGATCCCACCGACCCAGATACATACGCCTGGACGACGTCTGTCATCGCGAGGCGCTCAGACTAGCGTCACTGCCTAGACCCCACCCCCTCTATAAGGCAGTGAAACGTAGCTCAATGAGACGCCCCCGATCGCATCCCTTTGCAATCCACAACCTCCTCTGGCGTTACAAGATTCGTCCAGACACCATTAAGGCAGTGGACTCGACCAGACACCACCCCAGCTGGCGGCGCCCTCAATTTACCGCGCACATTGCAGACAGCAAGCCAGCGGCAGCCAGTACTTTGAGGACGAGGTTGGACGACGTCCAAATCTTCTCAGACAGATCAGGACTGAAAGGCAGCATCGGTGCGGCGGCGGTCACCCCTCAAGATGGGCAGGCCCTTCGGTACAGGCTAGGCAAAGACTCTAAACACACAGTCTTTGAAGGAGAAATCGTCGGCGTGATTCTGGCACTAACACTGTTGGAAACCCATCAAACTGCTAGATCTGCCCTGATTGCCCTCGACAATCAAGCCGTCATCCAGGCCCTGCAGAACAACAGGACCCAGCCGGCACAATACCTGCTAGACCTAGTCCACACGCTTATCCGGCGGCTGAAACGCAAACGCTGTAACCTGCACATCCACTTGGAGTGGGCTCCGGGCCACATGGAAATCGAAGGGAACGAGCTGGCCGACGAGCATGCAAAGAGAGCGGCCGGAGAGGACGTCTCCTGCACCGACGATCTTCCAGAGCTACTCAGAAAGCGCCTTCCGGTAAGCATCGTAGCCCTTGAAGACCAACCGGAAGAAGTCCGTCCTCCAGCGCTGGAGGGTCTGGTCAAAATCGCCCCGATATGCCAAAATGTCCCAAGTCAACTCGAAACTACCGAACCATCAGATTTATAGGACGCTGAGCTCCTTGCCTCGTAGAGCGACTAGCATCCTCATACAACTGCGCACCGGTCATGTGTCCCTCAACTCATTCCTCAAAAAGATAAAAGTCTCAGGCACAGCCCTATGCAAACAATGCCGCCAGCCGGAGACCGTAGTCTACTACCTCAAATACTGCCAACGATACACAGAGCAGCGCAACCAGTTCAGACACAAGGCAGGAAAGGCTACCACTCCATTCACCGGCTGTTGGGCAACCCAAGATCATCCCTGCTACCCTGTACTATATACAATCCATGTGCCACTTTGACAAATACACGGATGTAGCACCCCCCAGCTAATGACCAACCCCTAAGCACCTTCTACTCTAACCTGGATTGGCTCTTGTTTTCTGCCGGTCCCCCTATCTGTGAGGGATTGGCCCTCTTGTGCCTCCCCGGCCAATAATTATGCACCCCAGTCCTTCTGATATGTTCCCCCCCTTCTGATACTCAGACAGTAGTGCACCATAAGCGCCAAGCGCTTAGAGCACTATAATTGATCTCTCTCGGCGAGTCGTAAAAACTTGATTTTGCATCCTCCGTTTCATGAAGGTGTTCTGGTTCTCTTTTACCTGGATATTTGACAAAGTCATACACACCATGTGATAGCGAGATAAAAGGACGAATGAGAGAAGTTCTGAACATTTCGAAACAATATGCTGGGTTAAGAGTATTGGTTTCCTGTATTACTTGACGACGAAGAAACATGTCAAGAAACAGCTGACTTGTCCATACCTTCTGAATCTTCGGGTTCATTCTCGGTGCCAGTTCACCAACGTTTGGGAGATCATAAATAATATAGTCCATTGATTCATAGAAGCGAGTTCCCGAGTTGAAACTCCATGGTCCATGAAAACGGGCATTGGCATTGGCTATCAAGTTCTATCTGTCGTCCTGAGCCTTTCCTGCTTGGTTTACCATATTCTCAAGGCTTCTCCCGCTATCGTCTGGTCCCATCTTCCTTTGGCAATTCCTTTGCCGTTGAGATGGAGTGCCAGGGTTTATCTTTTTTGTCAGGTATCCGTATATGTATACAATGTTGTGTATTGTGCTTTTTTCAAATTGAGGATTTAGTTCGCCGTTGGTCATTTTTTCGTTAGGTGACCTTGCATGATATGTGGAACGGATTAGTCGATTAGGTAAAGGTTTGTGTAAATTAGAGTCACGTGACTGACGCACACCCATTCCTCTATTGCGGATGAGAGACAAGAATGTGTTCGCTCACACGCGGGCACTCCCCCGCATGGTTATTCGTTCCATCTTGATAGATGTTCATCACTGACCTCCCTCGATAGAGTTGGTCACCGCATAATCTCTACAACCTCTGGCAACGTTGTAATGGTCCAAAGGCAATGGAATATTCATTCGAAAGAACGGCAAAGACTCTTTTTCAACAGCGATGGATATCCAAGCGGCTTGTCAGAGCATATCATGGGGACCATATTAATGAAAAAACTTTCAAAAGGTGGTACTTACCTACCACTTTGCCGGACGTTCGCCCTCGTAAAAGTGCTCTGGGAGGCGCTCTTTCACTTATCAAATGGGCGAAGCGGAAAGGAGAAGCTGAAACGATACAAAAGCAAATTGAGCAGGAAGCAAAAGCTGCACTTGCGCCTGTGGGAAGCTTAATGTTTAGCGAGGTGGAACGGCGGATCGATGTGTTCATATTCAGGTGTTGTTTTGCGCATAGCGTATACGAGGCACGAAGGCTGGTGGTACATGGCAACGTAAAACTCAACGGAAAGGAGGTGCGTGTAATTGCTCTCGTTTCCGTAAACTAGATCTAAAGTATAAAATAGCACACAAATGCCAATACGCGACTGGCCCCAGGTGACATGGTGTCTGTTGACCCATTGGCTATCAGATTTCTTCAGCACAGGTATATCCCGGTATCCGAAGCAGCTACAGAGGCTGAACCGGATAATAATGAGACCGATCAAGGGGAAGTTAGAAATGCTAGTCAAGCAACAGATAAAGAAGCTTCTCCAATAACACGAAGAACGAGGGGTGTAGAAGGTCAGCCATGGACAAAAGACTCCACACTTACACCTTTCGTGCTCCCTGACTATGCAGCTCCATTTATTTTCATCCCGGCCTACATCGAACCATCGTTTGCGACGTGCTCTGCCATTTATGTGCGACATCCCACGGCACGCCCAGGCTACAGTGAAATTCCTACACCATATGACGCAGATGGGGAAGTGGTTCGATTAGCATGGGAGTGGTATGCGAAGCGTAGACCTCGAATGAGGAGTCGCAGCCAACTTGAGGGGATGCCTGATAATAGAAGAAGTAGAGAATAAAAATTATTTATGTTACACCCCAAATATCAGTGGATCCATAAAAGTCCATACCGGGGGCATTTGGTCCCGCTTTCCTCATCTTGACCTGTACCACCAGCATGTCGCGTCCGTCGCTATACCTCGCGCCGTCAGTTAATACTACTACGTGAGTAGCTTTAACTTATTGCCTAATCTCGTCTTCATTTGATGCGCAGCGTTACAACCACGACCACGACCACGACTACGTACGCGCCAATCCCACTCCCACCACTGCCACCTCCATCGTCACCCAAGGACCCCAAACAATACCCTCTTCTTAACGCGCATTTACCACGTTCGCTACGAAGGTTTCCTATCGAGTTTCCCGGAGGCGTGCGCGCAACTTTCCAAGATGGTACACAAGGAGAACAAGAAATGGCTGCAGAAGAAGAGGTGGTCGCTGGTCATGGCTGGCGCATGCTCAAACGTGATGATGACATCTACCGAGAGCACACAGTTGGTCTCGTAGAAGCCGTCGAGAGATACGGCAGGAAGAGATCACATAGTATTGGCAGCGAAATGATGGAAGGCGTCGAGGCATTCACACCACCAAGCATTGTTAATTCTAACAGTAGTCCACCTCCTAGAAAGAAACCTCGCGCTTCTACCTTGACCACCACAAATGCTGCAGCACCTCCATCCCCTCTCCCGTCTCCAAATGGGTCTCCTCCTGCAACCAATGTCTGGCCATCTGCACCTCCTAGTACAATTAATTCTCCTCAATTAAACTCATCAACTGCACCATTTCAGCCCGATATTGCCCTTACAACCCTCATGACTTTACCACATATCCTCTCGCATTTCAACAATCTGCCTCAAGCTCTTCAATCACATCTTCTCCTCACACTTCTCCGCCACTCTCCTCTACCTGTTCTGAGAACCCTGCATTCTGTTCTCACCCCCACTCTTGCTCGTGACTTTTTGACCCTTTTGCCACCGGAGCTCACTTCTATCATCCTCAGCTATCTCCCATATTCTACTCTCGCCCGCGCTTCAAGAGTATCCAAGTCATGGCGTGCCATCATTGATTCGGACCCCATTCTTTGGCGGGAGCTTCTCAAGACGACTAGAATATGGTTTGGAGGGGAACCTGAACGCACCTTTTCGGATGCCGTTTTTTCCAAACGGGCACGAATGGGTAAAGCTGGAGAAAACGCGCTACCACTTCCACATCCATACAAGATTTTGTTCAAGTCTCGACACCTCACTCGGACCCGCTGGATGAATAACACCAACCCAAAACGACTCACCTTCCCTGCTCACGGCAGTGCAGTAGTCACTTGCCTCCTCTTCTCTCACAATCGAATTATATCTGCCTCGGATGATCATTCTATTCATGTATACTGTCCCATCACTGGCTCCCAGTTACGTTCTTTAGAGGGTCATGAGGGTGGTGTATGGGCGCTAGCAGCCACCAGGAATACACTCGTGAGCGGATCCACAGACAGAACAGTCAGAGTTTGGAACCTTTCTAATGGTAAGTGCACGCATGTCTTTGGGGGGCATACTAGCACCGTGCGATGTCTTGCCATCGTGAAGCCCGAGTTGCTTGACATTGAGATCGAAGGTGGCGGGATCAGGAGAGAGAAATGGCCGAAGCGTTCCATGATTGTCACAGGCAGCAGAGATCATTCCCTGCGTGTGTGGACCCTCCCCAAGCCAGGCGAAGACGAGTATATGTATTACGGTGCAAACGATTCTGAAGGTGACCCTGCAGAGGTGATTCAGCACTTCGTTTTCCCAGGTCTCCAACTCACAGTGGCTTTTAGGAAGATACGGATGAAAATCCCTATCATTTACGGCTACTTACTGGTCACGAACAAGCTGTGCGTGCCCTCGCTGCCCGTGGAAGAACACTAGTGTCCGGAAGCTATGATTGTACCGTACGGATCTGGGACATTATTGACGGTGTCTGTACGTGGACCCTTGCGGGTCACACACAGAAGGGTTCGTGCATTCAATGTAGGCCCCATCTATTACTAATTAAATCGCCCCTGCAGTGTACAGTGTTGTATTGGACCCTGTCCGTAATCAGTGCAGTTCTGGTTCGATGGACGGCACAGTTCGCATATGGAGTCTCAAGACGGGCCAATGTTTGCATACCCTTCAAGGCCATACATCGTTGGTTGGCTTGCTTGGTTTATCTCCCTCACACCTTGTTTCTGCTGCTGCCGATTCAACACTTCGCATCTGGGATCCGTCGACCGGTCAACTACAGCATACACTTGCAGCACACACAGGAGCAATCACCTGCTTCCAGCATGACGAGTTCAAGGTGCTGAGTGGGTCGGACGGCACACTCAAAATGTGGGATGTGCGCGATGGGTCTGTGGTCCGTGACCTGCTAACAGGTATCACCGGCGTCTGGCAGGTCGTGTTCGATGGTAGATGGTGTGTCGCTGCCAGCAACAGACTTGACATGACATACCTGGATGTTTGGGATTTTGGAGGTGACGCTGCTGACCATGAATGGATTGGGGAGGCGAACGGGAGCATTTCCGATGAATCTAGCGAGGACGAGGCCATCAGCCCTGATCGGGAACATGACGCTGAAGTGGGGGTCAGTGATATGGAGGTCGTAGATGAAGGGGACGATGAGGAAAACCATTTACTCCCTCGTAGCTGGAACGCTCCCGGGCCATCAACAGGACCTTCAACACGCTTAGTTGACCGGGCTCTGAGTGACGCCGGTTTGTACCCCTCTGATTCGAGGCTCATGCGCGGTGGTGTGTCTGGACAAATACCTCCATTTGACGAAGAAACACCTACACGGCCGAGAACAAGGTCGACGAGTGGCCGCGGACGATAATAAGATAAAACCACCATTTGGCCACGCTCTCTTTTTTGACGTTCCTTTCTGGTCTATCGGATTGTCTTCTTATTCATAGCCGTTGTCTCTTGTCACTTGGGTTTCACCCGTGAGCCACCTATTCGATGGCTACCATGGCTTTCAGTTCGAATGGATGTTTATTGCGAAGCGTTGTCGTGAGGATAATAAATATTTTCTTTTTGTACATCTTCGTGGTTGCTATTGAGCAGCGTGGTCATGGTACCCCATGCTGTAGATAAATCAGAATGACTATATCACTATGATCACTACGATCCTAACAAGTTTCCTTTGACTTTTCTATGCCACAGACTACTCAGAACCTGGATTGGGGTTTCATAGGCTTCCACAACAGAATTATCCGCTGCAGTCACCTGTCTCACTACCACCAAGACAAAGCTCATTTTGTAGTTCTAAGGATAATGACCTTCTTGTTGCCTCCACAAATACCGCTCGACTCCGAGGCGACAGCCTGCTTGCCCTCTGCACGATCCCACAAGGATGGCCATGATCAAGTATGGAACGGACCGCCACCAGATATGAGCATCGCTGCTCTTTCGGTAGTAGATCACCCACAATCAGAAGCCTGACCTGATAGGAAAAGTTCATATCTGTGACCTCGAAGGTTACTACCGTAGGTCCAGTTCACTGGGTTGCGGGCAGTAGGGTCATCGCTATAACCAGTAGCGATGGGCCCGCTGTTCGAGGAAACGATATAAGAATATTTCCACGTCTGGGTTGGTCATACTGATCAATGTTGCCCCGAAGGCTCGTCAGCGTATCTTTTATTTGGCATCAGCAGATAGGCCCCAAACGTCTAGAGAATTGCCTCTTTATAATATATAGTGGAAAGTGATACACATCCTGTTGTGATTGCAGTGAATGTGATTCGCTAATATATACAAGACCACGGCGAGCGACTCGTTGTCTTTTTGATCAGGCATCGCAACCTGGTGAGTTAGGCCACACGAGCCTTATGTATTTTCACATCTTCTTTTGGTCTGTAAAGTGACATGAAAGCCACACTCCACTGAAATCTTTAGGAAACTTACCTGTCTTGAGTGTCAATAGCCACTGCACCCAAACGTTGAAGTACACGAATACCGGTCTTAACTCGACCAAAAATGGTATGTTTGCCATCCAAGAATGGAGTCGGCGCAAGTGTCATGAAGAATTGGGACCCTGTTGCACATTAGCGTCTCAAAATTCAGCACTGGGGTATGCTGAACGCTTGAAACACACCGTTTGTGTTTGGTCCTGAATTTGCCATTGCAAGTACACCTTTAAAATTTTAATTGACACACTATAGCAGGGAGGTAGATCTACGCACCTGCCCCAACAAATCGCAGCTCGGGATGTATTTCATCTTCACTGAATGGAGTTGCAGTTTCGAGATATACGAATCAGAATAGTTTCACGTACAAACGCTGCCCGTAGATGCTTGTCCCTCCCCGTCCAGTGCCAGTCGGATCACCACCTTGGACCATGAAGTCCTAACATATTCTCTGTAAGAACAGACAAAAAGGAAATGCATGTATAGAGCTGACCGGGATGATACGATGAAATACGACACCGTTATAGTAGCCGCGCGACGCGAGCTCCAAGAAGTTCTTGCATGTCTAAGGACTACATCAGCTTTCCGTGGCGCAGTCATTGGATTGAATTTACAAACTTTGGGAGCGTGATCCCAGTAGAGCTCCAATTCTATTTGACCGAGACTGGTCTCGAGGAGCACGTTGCCACTCATGTGTGGGCGTCTGGTCACAAAAGTGACGTCAGCGACTGTTTCCAATGCGAGCTGTTATACAACGAGTCGCTTCGGCATCAGTCTCAGGTGAGGAAAGTCCCTATTATTCGATGAGATACTTACATTACCTGAACAGTTGATGGTGAGGTTGTCTCCTCAATTTCAAAAGGACTCGTGGTGTTGCTTGGCATTGAAACTGGTACGCAGAAGATTATATAAACCATGTCGCCGAACAGAAAGCTAAGCAGTCTAGATGACAAATATTCGGATTCTGAATACATCGCGAAAAAGATGTGCGTCTGAGCACTGCCTAAGCTCTCCGTATACCTGTCCGACCTAAGTCTTATCAAGAACGTTTGCAGCATATCCCTGCGCGTTTTTGATGATGCAGACGGGGTAATGTGGCGTCATAGCGTGAAGGATATCGCCGGCGATGTGCTTTGCGTTTCCCAGTTTACTCTTCTAGCCAACACAGTCAAAGGTAGCAAGCCAGATTTCCACCGAGCTATGGTCCGTTAGGCTCATTATTTTGTCTTTTTCTCATTTTTAAAATGCATTCAGAGCAGTGAGCAATCTAAAGAGATGTATTCTGCATTTTTACAGCGGATGCGTGAGTTGTACCTGGCAGATCGTATCAAGGGTGCGTTCTGTGCATCGTCAGATGCTAATTTTTTCATGCGCCACAAACCAATTGAATATTTAACTTCAGATGGAAAGTTTGGGGCTATGATGCACCTGTCGTTAACGAATGATGGACCTGTGACATTTACCATTGATTCGCGGAAATTCAAGTACGTACAATCCAATGACGGGGAGGGCATGGACACAAATTCCTCGAAACATGTGCCGGATGGAATCAGCATAGTCTAAAAGAATGATGATGGTTAGAAGAGAACTATATACTTTTTTGCGATTACAACATCCCCTCTACGCCAGCAGCAATCAACGCCCGAGTGCCCAATCGAATGTGCCGCTCACTTCGACGCCATTCGTTCTGATCGACTCGACGCGCCTCTGCGCGCAAATTATGCACCTCAGCGTCAAGCTGTGTGCGTAGTGTTGGAGCACTAGTATACATGAAGAATGAGAGCTCCGTATCTAAGTTTGCAGAACGCGCGTTTAGATTCGTTGATCCTAAAAGTGTGAGTTCTGGAGGTAATGTTAATGTCGGGCGACACCAAATACCTAACGGCGATAGTGTATCAGCAGGTGGTTGGCAAGCGGGAGTGTCATGTACCCTTGGCGTGATACGTCCAGTCGTCCTTTTCCCATTCGTTTAGCTCGATCCCCGAATTTTGTGTCGCGCAGTAGGCACGATTAGCTTGCAGGACCTTCTTCCAAAAGCGCTTCTCGAGGAGAGTATAAGCTTCCGGAATCCGTCCAGAGACACCTTTTGAGCCATAGAAACCATTAGCCTAGTCACTGTAAGCTTCTTATCATGCAGGGAGTCCACAGTCCATGCCTACCCTAGGACCTGCAGCGATGATGCGGCTACTGGCTGGTGACTCTATAAGAAGATCCTGATACGGTTGGTGCAGAGCGAAATAACCGCTGGTGAGGTCAATGACAGCACGCTCAGCATCTGGCATATGGGCGAGGTGGGAGAAGAGCAGAGCGATGCATTGTTCCTCTTCACGGATGTTTAACTGTCCAGCCTGGATCATAGGAATGATAAATGTATCTACTGTTGGAACTCCACGTATTCGGTGTTGGGAAGCTTGGAATTTGGTCAGTGTACGCTCTGCAAAGGCTTGCATATGTGTGGGTTTTATGTCGGGATTAGACCAGTGGAGTGCGAATGGTGTGTGAGGGCTTCCGGAAGGGAGAAGCCGGTATGATATGTTTGAAAAGAGTCGAAGAAAGTCGAAGCAATAACTAGACAGCGCGGGGGAGCAAGCAAAATGCAGGTAGCGATCTTGCCGATTGGTAAAGTATGACTTGTTGAGATTGGCACTTGAGGCAGAGTAGAAAATTGGAAGGAACTCGCAGGGGGCAAGGAGTTCATGCACGCACTCACCCACTAATGATGACCTCGTCGTCTACACCATATACCTTGGCATGCCAAGTGCCCCAACCCTCATCGAATCGTCTGGGGACTACTTTTGCAAGGATTCCCTTCAGCTTTGGGGACTTGTACAGATGAACATGGACCCTATCGGGGAACGAAGCAACCAAGGGCGCAAGCAAAGATGCTGTGGACACTGGACCAGGCCTGGTGGATCTCAAGAGGTCAAGATTAAGATGGAGATTTAGACGAGGATTCGAGGCAAGCTGGTTCCGAAGGCATTGCAGCTGACGCAGCATAAGAATTCGGTGACAATAGAAAATACAGGGCCCACCAAATCAGTTTCCGAAGTGCCGATATAGAGCGAAGAGAGAAACACGCGGCGTTTGGCGCGCCTTATCATATCCTGTTTGCGACGTCAGGACGACAATAACAACTTGAAGGGGTACGTACCATGAGGGTGCCGTAGAACTGTACGGGAGAATGCAGGACACTGACGTCCCTGGCATGTACAGGGATACATGGCTGGGCAAGCGACGCGACGAGACGCGACAAGGCCATTGCAAATTCTGGGTGCTGACTAATGTGACACAATGACCACGAACATGAGCACGCTGCTCTCGACGACAACGAACATATCTTCGGCGGCCTTGAGGTCCATGTTGACCATGCCCACAAGATTCTTCAACCACATACGCCGCGTCGATGATATGCTCACGACAGACGTTCACACGCAGCAAACAGAGCGGCGGGGTGAACACCATTTCCACCCGTTCCTCGTTAACTTACCGGGACCATGGGCCTTTCTCACTAGTGGGTATTCTTTGACTCTCCTTGGGATGGTTAGCACCTATGTCTGTCACGCTGCTATTAAAAAGCACTCATGACTTCCCCAGGCTCTCCTTCTAAATCGAATACAACATATAGTCGTGCCCCCTCGACATTCGTTCCTG
Source organism: Chroogomphus rutilus (assembly GCA_003314275.1). Lineage (NCBI taxonomy): Eukaryota > Fungi > Basidiomycota > Agaricomycetes > Boletales > Gomphidiaceae > Chroogomphus > Chroogomphus rutilus. The sequence goes on along the minus strand of QLPI01003625.1, from coordinate 6,443 downwards.
CGCCGTCTTTCGCGTCAGTATGCTCACTCGAGGTCACAGCAGTCCACGATTCGTTTGATGCTGACTCTTCTACTTCCTCTGAACCTCTCCTCTACTTCCTGCCGCGCTCTAATTCGTTCCCCCTCCCTCTTCCTCCTGTGGCGTTCTCTTACTCGTTTTATCATCATACTCTTGCAAACGAGCGACATATTCCCATCCGCGCCTTGGTTGAGTCCAGCTGCTGAATGGGGCAGTCGTACAGAGATGAAGGACGTCTGCTGGAGTACATTTCTGTCAGTTTGTCTGGCGCTGTCAATCGAAGCACTCATGCGGGGTCTGGAGGGCAGGTGAGTCTTTTCTTGCAGTTCAATGCTCGAGCTTACCAAAATCTAGGGGAAACTCGCCATCGTCACCGTTTAATCTCGCAAGTAACTCCGTATATTCACCACATTTGACACTAATTATTCATCCAGGTCGGATACGCTTTTCTACTCCATATTTATTCTTCTCCAATAACACATCAAATCAATTCCGGGAAACAGGGACACACCCGTCCCGATATTCATGTGCTTGTCACCATCATTATCCCGCTCCTTCAAGTATGTTTGATTTTGACCGGCTAAACTACTTGCTCACGTCTTCCCTTCCCAGCTCACCATTATCCATACCTTAGGCATTCGACGAAGATGGGTCAACCAACGACTCATTCCCACAGGGATCTGCGGCATGCTTACTCTCATCCACTTCCATTATGTTTTATTCGTCTCGCCAACACCCTATCCCCTCATCAATTACCTCCCATCGCTCCTTGAATCAGTCCTCTTGCTCATTATTCTTCTGACAGTGTCTCTCCATTTACTCACGCAACTTTTGCTTGAGGGACGCATTACAACGCCGTGTCTCGGTCATGCCCGCTCTCTTGCCCCACGTTGGGATGAAGATTTTGCTGTTGCGTTACTCAGAGTCGGGACCGCTAGTCTCGATGCTACAAGTGCTGCGGGGTTGGGAAATGAGGTCATTGGTGTCGGCGCAGGTTCTACATCGGACAATGAGGCAGAAGTCCAACTTGGCCGTGCGGAGTTCATTAGTATTCGAGGCGGGACGGGTGGTTTTGGGAACGAGATCAAACGCGTGAAGGCGGTTACTGCAAATGAAGGTGACAGCTGGATTGATATGGTATGGGTGCGCCAGTGGATGAAGTTTTTAGGCAGCGTGTGGGCTTTACTCAAGGGTTCATGGAGAATGCTGCTTAGAGCACTATGGAAATGGCTCGGCAGAAGCATGAACTCCGAGCCACCTGTCCAGCATGTTAGAGGGGAGGATAGTCATAGGACGTATGTTGAGCCCTCGAGTTCAGATCCCGAAGAAGAGGTTTACAGGCGGTTTTTGAGAGGCGAGCCCGTGACCGATGACGAAGACGACTTCACTGACGAAGACAACCTCACTGACGGAAACTCTGAGGACCATACTCGAAACTCGCGATCTTCCACAATCACACCCTCGGACACAGACACAGAACCTGATTGGGAAAGCCGTGAAACTGCCGGGCTATACGCAGATATATCTGCGTCCCAAGCAGGGCGTGCGCAGTCACCGCCCTTGGCCCCGGTACTCCTAGCGCATGTAGCCAACGCGAGTGGAAGCCCTCTCACGCGTCGACAGTACAGTCGTCTTTCAGCACGACCAGAAGATGTCTGGGCTCAATTCATAACTGAAAGGCGTGGTGCGAAAGTTGGCCCAGAGGTCGACGAGACAGAAGAGATGAGACGGAATTGCGTGGTGTGCACAATAGAGGCAAGGGAGGTTATATGTTGGCCTTGCAGGCATGTCTGCTATATAAAGTGGCACACCCGACATTGACATCTCTGTTATAGATGTCTCGCTTTATGTGACGACTGCCGCGCGAACCTCGCGTCGCGCTTCCCGGCTTCAAAGCATTCCTGTCCGTGTTGCCGTCGTAGGTGTGTAATCATTAGGTTTGAAATATTTGCCGATTTTGACTATTATGGGGCACATAGTATTGAAGGTTATTCAAGAATTTATATTCCTTGAATCCCTATGTATAGACTAAAAGTGCATGTAGCTGAAAGCTGTGGATACAAATATCTAACATTATATCTTTTCCTTCCAATGGAAGGACTGAAAATAGCAGGAATTTTCAATGTAAGTGGTTAACCCTTAGATATCTAGTTGTTGTGTACTATTGAAATAAGAATACTAGAGTGGGTGTGGAGTTTATTTTCCCATGAGGAATATCATAGGAAAACCTGAAAAAGTGGTTATCTTTTATCAATCCTTTCCTTTCCAAGTAAACTATGAAATGACTGCATCTTTTGTGTCATAAATTTAGATATTATAACTACTCTGAAAAAACCTTAAAATTCTGCCAAGTAGAACTACTAATAAAACCTTGAAGAAAACTGACAGTGTCAAATAGATAATAGATAGTTCTAATATGGAGATGTAGGATACTAGACTTCCTTTATAGAATCTAGAAGTTATAAGGTATAGTTATCAGAGTGTGAAATGATTTTAAAAGGATCTAAAAACACCTTGGTAAGCTTTTTGGTAAGTTGAGTGGTCTTGAAGTATTATGCTTTTACAAATATATATTTCCTAACCTTGAAATTTAACACTGATAAACAATATACACCAGCTGAGGTATGGTAAGTTTAGTGAACATCTAAGTTAGTAAAATTCTTACATTACCTGTAGGCCTTTGGTGGTACCTTTGTATAGCTTTCTTAATTGAGTTTCTCACCATGTAATGAAAATTCATAGTACTGGCATAATTAATGATCATGGTTCTGGTATAGTTAGCTGACATGAGGCTGGAAAATGAAATATATCAAAAGTAGGTAATTTAGAGTTTTTTTTTTCAAAATTTATTTGAACTTTTGAATGCTTGTGTCAAATTCTAAGTTTTTTTTTTTAAAAGGCAGTCAGGTTACTGCTCCTTATACTAGTTATTATTTGTCTGTTTAATGCCTCATATCAAGGTATTAGGATCTCATTGCTAAAGTCCCTATTTACCTTATTTGATTATTCAGACTTTGTTAGGAACCATACACCAGCATACCTGACTATTCATTTCAGCCCACTCAGCCCAACTCTGCTCTCGCTTACTATTCAACTATATGCCCTCAGTCCACAGACTATATGCACCTCGTGTATCCATCTTGGCATCACATGCTCCTGTCAATTAATTCATTCCATTTACGTCACACTCCATATGCTCACTATTCCATTCCGTCTTCATTTACGTTTAATATCCTTTCATTTATATTCTGCTCCACTTTCATTATTCACAATTCTGCTCAGTCTCTTATATCCGATCTGCTATTACGTTCCTTAGGGTAACTCCATTGGGAATTGGAGTGACATGTCACTCTCCAATGTCACGGAGGAGATCATTATTTGGGGCGTAGTATTTCTGTTCTCGCTTTTCATGATCCTCGGCTTTCTTATTCTACTATAGGAATCTAGTCGACTCCTAGTAGATTTGAAAATAGTATAAATTTCTTGTACTTCAGTAGTTCAGTCCTCAGTCAGATAATCAACCTTGATTCTCTACCAGCTAATTCTCTGTCTTGCCTTTCTGAAATTAGGGCCAGTGCGACCTGGTGGGTGCAACACATAAGTTGAAGCTGTCAGGAACTGTATGCCGGCATGCCCAACTATTCAATTCAGCCCACTCAGCCCAACTCCGCTCTCGCTCACTTATCCAACCATACGCCCTCAGCCCATGGACTATACGCACCTCGTGTATCCGTCTTGGCGTCACATGCTCCTGTCAATTCGCTCTACTCATTTACGTCACATTCCATATGCTTATTATTCCATTCCGTCTTCATTTACATTTAATATCCTTTCATTTATGTTTCATTCCACTTTCATCTATTCGCAATTCTGCTTAGTCTTTTATGTCCGATCTGCTATTACGTTCCTTAGGGTAACTCCATTGGGAATCGGAGTGACACATCACTCCACAATGTCACGGAGGAGATAATTATTTGGGGCGTAGTATTCTGTTCTCGCTTTTCACGATCCTCGGCTTTCTCATTCTATTATAGGAATCCCTTCGACTCCTAATAGATTAGAAAGTAGTATAAAAGAGCTTGTACTCATAGTTCAGTCTTCAGTCAGAAAATCAACTTTGATTTAGACCAAGGTTCCTCTGTTCATTTCTGTTCTGTCTCGCTCTTATGAAATTGGGGACTGTGCGGTCTAGTGGGCGCAACGCAATACGTTGAAGCCAAGCCCCATCCAGAACCTCGCCATTGCCTCGCCTTTGGGAGATTAAATATATTACGATTACGTCCTTTCTCTACATCGTAACAGTATTTTCTGACTGCCACACTTGATCGCACTTCATCTTCGCATATCACGACCATTATGAATACCCGATCCACTACTCGTAATTTACCTTTCATCGTAGAAGTCCCAAGTCAGTTGCAGGAGATTTCCTCACTTCGACAGCTGTCAGAACAACCTTCAATTCGTAAAGATGGCCCGTCAGGTGGAAAAGCTCTTCCTGAACCTGAGGACGATAATGACGAAGAACCAATCAACAACAACAACAACAACAAGCCAAATCCGAACCCTGTCCAAGTTTCAAATCCGAACCCCACTCATGTTTCTAATCCTAATCCGACTCTTAATTCTAATCCGACTCTTAATTCCTCTTCCAGTTCAGACAAAATCGTCAAGGCTCTCATTGATCGACTAGCCCAACAGCCTCCTAGATCCAATCCAAACCCTGGTCACCATGCCAAGGTTCGTGAGCCCAAGGTTTACGATGGTACCGACCAAGCTAAGCTTCGCACATTCTTCTTACAATGCGTGCTGAACTTTCGAGACCGCCCGTCTGCATTCTTGACGGATGCGTCAAAGGTCCAATTTGCCATCTCGTACCTCACAGGCCCTGCGCTCCAGTATTTTGAACCCACGATTCTTGGCAAAATCCAGCCTGAGCCTGGTTGGCTTAAGGTCTGGAGGGACTTTTGTCAAGAGCTGGAGACCAACTTCAGCCCATTCAACAGCGCTGCGCAAGCAGAAATTGAGCTCGGCAAGATAGTTATGAAGGACAACCATCGTGCGGCACGTTACTTCATCGACTTCACCAGAGCCTCCACTCGCACTCAGTGGAACGACACCGCCCTCACACATGCGGTGTACAAGGGGTTGGCCAGACATATCAAGGACAGCCTCCTTAACTTCCCTCGTTTCAAAACTCTCGCTGAACTCAGACAATATTCACTCGAGATCGACAGCAGATATTGGGAACGCAAGGAGTTCGACAACTTTGGAAATCCTTCAAAGCCGAACAGGTCCTCGTCCAAATCCAACTCCAACAACAACAACAACAACCATCAGTCTTCTTTCAACTCCAACAACTCGAACAACAAGAAGAGTAAGAAGGGGGGGAAGAAGAACGGCAATGATAAGTCTTCCAACAATAACAACAACGCTAATGACATTGCGTCCAAGCTCGGAAAAGACGGGAAGCTATTGCCTGAAGAACGTCAAAGACGAATTGACGTGGGACTTTGTCTCTTGTGTGCTTCAAAAGGTCACATGGTCAAGGACTGTCCCAAATCCAATTCCCAATCCTCATCGACCTCTTCTTCTAACAACAAATCCAACAACTCCAACAATAAGAAAGCGACGAAAGCACGTGCGACGAAAGCAAGCACGTCCGACACCAATGCCAAAGATAACACGGCGATGGAGTCAAAAAAATGAGGTGCAACCTCGGAAATGCACGAGCTGAGGATTGCATTAGCCTCTCTCACATGCTGTTCTTGAATGCCCTTTCTTCTAATTCTCCTATTTCTTGCATATCTTCTACTTCTGAAACTTCGAAAACTTCGCTTATACTTAATCTTTCTTGTTCTCTTATTTCCGAACTTCCTCTTGTTACACTCTTAGATTGTGGTTCTTCAGACTGCTTTATTGAATCACAAGTTGTGCAAAAATATTCTTTGCCTACTAATTCAGTTCTTGCTATTCCATTGAAATTATTTGACGGTTCTACTAACTCTGTCATTACTCAGACTACAACAATTCCGATCCGATTTCTGACCGGCGAACTTCAGAACGTCACCTTCTACATGACAACGTTGGACGGCAGTTGCTCCGCAGTACTTGGCTTCAACTGGCTCACCTGCTACAATCCATCGATTGACTGGGTATTGGGCAGTATAACCTTCAAGTCTACGAAACCGACCACCATTCCGACACCTCAGGCCTCAACCGCTGCTTCACAGTCCAGCACCCCACTTCCTAGCAATCCGTCACCATCTCCGAAGTTGGAGGCTCTGCAGATAGCCCTAGTTAATGCAGAAGCGTTTGTTTGCGCCTGCAAACTAGAAGGTTCGCAGGCCTTTCAACTCAACCTCACGGATCTCGACAAATATGCTCGAGGCTCCACTACAGTTGACTCCTCAGACAACCTGGATAGC
>QLPI01003622.1:0-25051 GCA_003314275.1 Chroogomphus rutilus | reverse complement strand
AGCATCCACACCCTAAAAGTACAACGAGTGTTTACCGCTGAGATGGTCATATAAAGCCTTTCATACTTGCACGAATCCGGGTTTGTTACAGTGGGAGACCATAAATAGCAAGTTTGTGATATCCGTCTCGTGAATGAGAGAATGATGCATCAAAAAATAAATCATAATACGTTTACACAGAGTTTTGTTTTTGTTCACAAAGCCCCTGATCGAAGGAATGGAGAGGGCCCTTCAGACGCCTATGAATAACGGACCGCAGGATGTTCTCCTGGTGTTGCCAGGCGGCACAAGCCATCATCGTGACTTTGGATGCAATGAATAGATACAAGATCGTTCGGGAGGCAGTAAGTCCATGCTGGATTCACTTCCCCATCTGGTTGATTGTTTGTTTATGGTAGACATGGTCGGCTTTTGTACGGCTGTTGGCGCCGACTGGTCCTACCATGGTAAAGTACATTTCCTGCGCCAATGACGAGTTTACTTGCACATTTTGACTCTGGAGAACTTGTGGAGTTTATACACAATTCATATCGGAAGCGCGATGCAAAATTTCACACACGTCACGCTGATCTCAGCGGCATATAACCTCTTTCGCACCATCTTCCATGCCTGGGCGTGATACACTACAGGGTGTGATAAGGTTTTAACTACAGAGGAGCAAATTATGGTTGATTTGATATCATATTTTCCCAATGAACTGTGTTTGTAAGGCTCTAGGACAATAATTAAGCAGAAACTACTTGTCTCAACTGTAGTACAATATATAAAATATTCTAATAGACTTTGATACACTAAAAAGTAGTTGGTGCCCTCCATCTATATGTATATTATATTACTGCAAAATATCTAACCAGTCTGACTTGATTTGGTGTTGCTACAGCAGTTCTGCAGCTGGGGTTGATCAGGGCCAACTGCCTGAAAAACAATTTTTATTATGGCAAATTTACATAGATTTTACATTTCCATGCCCTCCATATTGGGTTGAAGAAGTTATGTTTTTATTTTCAGACGGAATGGCTACAATTTGACTGAGTAATTGCAGTTCTCTTTTTGCCCGCGCGAACGTGTGTGCAATTTGGCGCGCGCCTTACGTACTGCAAACCGGTGTAAATCTTTTTTTCATGTCACTTGTACCTTCGAGTTCCGAAGACATTTCAAACACGAGCGCACTATAGAAATTTGGAGAATTATCTGATCAAGTTGCTCCTCGTACCTTTAAATCTTTCCGTCTTAGGCTGCTCAGTCGGAACTCGCGATGTCTACCTGGCGAGCGAAGGGTGTTGCGCCGACAGTCGGACATTCTGAGGACAAGATTGATCCCAAAGTTGATGTCATCGCTGGGCTTGATAGGACTGTGAAAAAATCATGATTCCTTATTTCACTACTGCATGCAGCCTCTCTCTTCGAAATCCCCCTCAGTCACCCTCCATACATCCAGCATTGCTAATTCTTTATTGGGGATGATCTCCACCAGATACCGTTAGCACCCCCATCCGTACCTGGTTCATACCAAGCACTCCGCCTGTTTAAAACATGAGCCTAGTCCTGCTTAAGACCTGGTGTCCCTCCTCCCCCTCTTCCAATCTCACGCCATTCCAGCATCCATTCTCGATGCGCGCACTAACTCGTTGGACGCTACGTCAACATATCCCTAGTTCCTCTCATATCGGATCTTGGAAAAGGTCTATGTGTATATATAGACGAAATACTACACAAGCGTCCTCCATCCCACCACGATATACTCACATCCGGTGGATCCCACTGGCTGTGCTCAAGGTCCTTCCGTCCCCTTCCTGTGCATAATTATAGCAGAATATACTCCTTCCTAGCGTACGCGAACAGGCACTCACTAGAATTCCATATTTCATCCGCCAAGGTTCCAAAGAAATCGCTCCTTTTGCCAAGACGCACCGCGTGTTCACCTACTTCGAGGGTGAGGAAGCATATAGTTTGGACAGGGTGCCTGATGCGAGAGATGAGGCAGAAGTTAGTGTGGGTGTGTTGATGAGGAATCGATAGCAACAGGAGAATAACCCATACAGGCACCAGCAACCAGCAGTTTCAGTGTCAATCACACAGAGATGACAGCCGCAGAAATTGCACCAATGCATATATGAGAGATACCATCAGCTCGTGCCTAGCTCTATAGCCCCAGACGCCGGTACTACCTCTCTTTTCGTGTGTTTGCTCCAAAATGCGGGCTGACTCTGACGCCAATGAGATCGTAGAGGATCCATTTCGCGCTATCGCCCAGTCTGCATTCCTGAAGTTGCGCCATGGGGTGGTTTGACGTCTGTTAAGTTCCACATCTATCCATGTGTGAACGGGCAGATGGTCCGCGGATGGGAGGCGGTCGTCAGGGGAGGTCTCGAAGGACAGAACTCGGTGGGTTAGGTCAGAGTCACAGAAGAAGAGGTCGAGGGTGGTCCACGTTCGATGGGAGTCAGATTGAAAGGTGGGGGTGCCAGCAGGGAGTTGGAGTTCCATGTGGTGCTGAGCCAGCAGCTGCATAAAGAGGTCGGTGTCGCTGCGTCTGCACCGCCGAGCTTGATTTGGGCCCGACCACAACGGGTTGTGCTTGTTGAAGTCTTCGGCCCAGATGGTGGAGGAGTCGTGTCCGGTAGGTTGTTCGATTCAAGTATGATGTCAATATGTGGGTCAAGACATTATTGTCGCGTTTGTGACAATCACTGGGAGAATCTAGGATACAAATACATTATATCGGCAGGTACAGTGTGAGCGGATCTTCCTCGCTTATTGACTGAGTGGGCAAGTGAGTTTGTACAGTGGATGTTCCTCAGCAGGTTCACATTCCTGCAACAAGTCAGCAAAGTACACGTTTGAAGAAACAAAATGTTTCAAACATGAGGGTACTATTAAATTGTTGGTGATTCACCTGAACGAGTGGTCTGTCGCGCGTGAAAATTGGAAGAGGGGGAAGGGGACACTTCCTGAACAAGGCCTCAAGCATGACGAGGCTCATGGTTGAGAAACGCGGAGTTTTTGGTCCGAACCAGGTACAGGATGGGGGTGCTAACGGTATCTCATAGAGACCATCCCTGTTAGTGAAATAGCAATGCTTGATATGGGGAGCGTGCCTGAGGGGGATTTCGATGAGAGAGGCTGCATGGAGGAGGAAAATAAGGAACCGAGAGTTCCAAGTCCTATTTAGTCCAGCGATGACATCGACCTTGGCATCAATCTGGTGCTTAGACTGTCAAGCTTTTGGCACAACAGGCTGGGCTCAGCGGGGTTGACGTCATATGTTTGGACTGAGCAGCGTATGACGGAATGATTTAGAAGTACGACAAGTAACTTGATCAGCTAATTCTCCAGATTTCTACAGTGTGCTCGTGTTCGAAATCTCTTCAGAACTTGGAGCTTTTTGTCGTACAAGTCGCATGCAAAAGATTAAATTATGTGATGAGCGCTTGAAAAGAGCAAAACACCAAGTTTGGAAAATTTGAAAATTTTTAGATCTGGCATGCAGAACACTGAGAGATGGGCTCATCTGAGCGTTCTCAAATACCAAGTCACATATAATTGCTCTGATCTTGAGCATTTCATTTGCTTTCCCAGGGATTGTAATCTACTCTTAATTTGGAATTTGACGACAGGCTTGGTTTACTAGCCATTGGTTTTTCTTATTGCTCCATCCAGTGGTGAATTGAGTCCGTAAGAGACAATTAGAATTCTTTTTTCTCGTTTCTGTGCATATTAAATTATTTTAAAAGAAAGCCTACATGAGATAAAACTGAGCTAGTCTTTTTTTAGTATAAATTACTTCTGCGATTGAAGTGTAATTAAGGACGGATATCTATAACAAATGATCAGTCGAGATATCATCCTAAGCTGGCAGTCAATGATATCAGGCTGCTTCTTTTCCTCCAATAAATGAAGACTCATCCCCTGTCCTATGTATCTACACTTGTTCCACCACATCTGGATGCAAGATTCAATCATCACAGAGAACTGTCACAACTTGCCACAGCTGAGATAGCCAAAAAAACCTTACCTGAATTTTGCGATCCAACAGGAGCCGTGTTCTCCAAGTCTCCCAAGCTCGTCCTGGCCCATGGATACCCATCGAGATCAATACGATCTGTATCGGAACCAGGGATATCCTCGAGCTCTACTTCGTCAGACAAGGACATTCCAGAGTCAATCGACTCGGTGAGACTCCTGTCACCAAATTCATCCATAACGGCATTGTGTATCCGTCGTGTAGCTGCATGGAAGCTGCCTATGGGATGGGATGAAGAATGGGTTGTGCCATTGGGATGTGAATTCTTCTCTAGGAGGTCCAAATGAATTCGACAGATGATGATAACAGACAGGCTATATGAGGTATCAGCCCAGTCCGAATAGTTGCGAAGTGGGGCTCTGACCTGTCCTGCACAGGAGTAATAATGTGGGCCAGGCTAGGCTATTGACATTCTATTAATTTGTAATTCACACCAGGCATATCTGACAAAGCATTTACTCTTAAGACCTGTCATAATCATATATCAGCCAACCGTATGCAATATAATATCCAGAAATACCTTCGTTGTGATTGTGCTGGTTAGTGTTATTGTTAGGATGAATCTGCCTGTAGATTAGATGAAGGATTGGAAAAACAATCATAAATTAGATACCCGTATCGTAGGAGACCTTAATAAAAAATTAGCTGCATTAAATGATAGCACTGGGATACATACTTTGCTCAATCAAAACCTGAGTTAATGACTTTGTGTGCACTGTTCTGAACTCTCTCAACTTTCTCAGGTTTCCAAGGGAATTTGAAAGCATGGTTCCAACAGCTACTGTGTCAAAAATAATGATGAATATATTCTCAATGATGTCCACTGGATGATGCATAAGCAATAAAACAGAATTGAAATGAGGGAAGCCTGACTTCTGAAAGTCATGTGAATAAACATGTGAAGGAATACAATTAAGACAACTCACAAATTCAGCTTGTTTAGCTCCGAATCAGCGAGTGCACAATTGTTTGTTGTTCCAATAAACTACACAGGGAAGCACAAGTTTCATTGGTCGCGACAAGTGAGAATAAGAACTACATACCAGGATACACACGGGACTGCCAATAAATAAAAGACCAAGCACTAAAAGTGTCAATTTCTTTTGCTTGGAAACAGCATATGCCCGTGCCATTAACAGCCCTGGTAGAATAAATAGATAAACTATCGAGTGAGAAATTAGAGCCCTTGTCACCTTGTATTCCTGTAAGGGCTATAATTGCAATACTATCATAAAAGTGAAATAAGGCATTACATAGACTGTTTTTGCCATTAGATTGTGTGTTGAACATTAAGAGAGTCTTACTAGACCCGGATCAATGTGAATGATTACAATCCATGGCATAGAACTGCTCACCTTGATAGATGCGGCTGGGAGACTGTCGACTACTTGGCATGTGATCAGGGTGATGACACCTCCATAGCGAGCCAACAGATACAACACAAATCCTAATTTGAATTTTTTCATCCAAATATATTTTCTTTCATAATGGAATGTGAGGAGTGTGTCATATACAACAAGTGCTATTAGAAACAGTAAGACCACAACAAAGGTCATATAAAATTACTTCTGGATTCACCAAGGCTAGCAATCTCGACATAGGTAGGACCAAACTGTCCGGATCATAAATTTCTTCAACATAGAACATTTTAGGGTACTCACGAATCTGTTGCCTCCTGTATGAGGACTTGGTTATTCCCTTGAGAAAACATGAGGCAAGTGAATTTTGAGAGGGACTGGATTGTGCGTTGGAATGAGAGACTGATAGATGGAGGCAGAATGTGCAATCTTTATTGAGATTCATGACTGAAGGGAAAATATGTTAGTGAAACGAACTAAGATAGTATCTCTGGCAGTGTGGCTTGATGATCGATGATGTGTAGAGGTAGCAACGCGACAGAAGTCATTGATGACACATGATAACAAGTTCTTGAAATAACCTTGCGAACAAAGATCTTCGGCGTGGTGTCAGAGCTCCGATCTCCAATTCAATAAATTTGAACCTGAACACAATGTTCTGAGAATTTCAAGATGATACTCTCACAACATGATGACTCCTCACCCTAATGCCTGTTGGAATACAAACCGCAACGCCCGAAAACCCCGATTAGTAAGCAAGGCCATTATTGGCCGTTTTAGGTCTTGCGCAGCTGCAAAACATTCTTTTGTCTCGATTTATCATATGATTTATTGTTCTATACATTATAAGTAGTTACAAGTCATGTACCGTCTCCCTCAGTGGTTTGACATCGCGCAAACACTGAGGTAAGACATCGTTTCAATTCCCGTATTGTATTTCGCTCACCTGTACTTGAGTAGAACTTGTTGTATAGGTGAATACCAGTGGTTTGACATCGCGCAAACACTGAGAACTTGTTGTATAGTTTCTTGTTATTGTTACAATGCCCGTCAAAAAGCCGCATATCAGATGGTGCGAGAAGCTTGAACCGTCTGTTACCAACAAACCGGTGACGCTCAATCCATCCTATAGCCGTATACCTGTGTTCACTGGCATGGTCATTTCAACTCAGCTCATCCTAGTAGTTCGTTATAGATGTCTGAAGGAGTAAGCCAACCGACCGTTTCAACAATCGGTCAACACATTATTAGTTGAAATGTATGTTGGGTTGAAGCCTCGGTTGATAGAGGAATGGATGGGACTGAAAGGTTGTATTTTCGTTATCCTATCTACTTAGGTTTTATACATAAGTTGGCCGTACTATGATAATAGAACATTTTCCTAATATGGCAATGGCATTATCAATGCGAATGCAGGGTCGGCGCCCTATCTTTTGATCATTCCTCCACGTCACGGACCGCGCTCTCAAATGAACTATGCTATACACATAAATCTTCATCGTTGGTGGTGAGTGCCTATACCTGGATCCTACCCTGATCGGAAACCCTTCTAACTTCTCGTCATCTTCTCCTTGAATACTGGGTATATGCGTCCCGATGTGGCCGTATGTCGTTCTCCATTGCGTAAGTCCGTTCTTCTCTCCTCGCTCCTTCTACCCCTCGTCACAACACACATCACCACGTTGGTCTTCGATGGAAAGCTTTTTTGGAAGCTGTGCTCACAGTTTTGCCGAGGACATTCCCTCAGCGACCAATAACACCATTGTTATGAAACTTACATTATAGTGAACCCACTTCTTGAAACCATGCCAGCCGCTGATGAATTAGACAGTGTCTCTTGCACAATGTTAGCTCCAATATGAAAAGGAAATCGTGTACATTGTATTCAAAAGACACATGACCGCACTATATCAATGCCACCGATGGCAGAATGCACGAGAAAGCAGACAAGCGAGAAACCATAAACATAACTTTTGACTTATTAATTAAAAGCCGGTGCCAATGGTAATGTGGTTATGCGTGTTTTTGTTAATGTATTTTCTGTATTTTTATTGCGTAGTTTATTGAGCCTGTATATGCGATGATATGCCCGGCGTAGTCTTTAGGCGCCGGTCCGGGAAGGTGGCGCACAGTTGACCGGGTAAAAGTAAACACTGCGGGATGCTCGAAATGCAAAGGCGTATGAGAGAAAAAATTGTAGACACGGTGTACTACACCCAAGGAGATTATCCCGGTGTGTCCGGATGCTCGACAAGATGATTGAAGTATATGAGAATTTGAAGCTTCGATTGCGCACACAGGCGTCGGGCTTTTCGATCGGTCAAGAGACAAGTGAGGCTAGAACTAATGTATATATTGGTATCTACCTAGTTTTATACTCCAATGAACCATAGTACGAAAAATAAACTCTTCCTAATGCGTCACGGCCTTCTCGATCCGGATGCAGGGTCGCCGCCCTGCTTTATGATTCTCCTTCCACGTCACCGACAACACCCTTACACTGAACTATGCTATACAGCGAAATATTCAATACCCTCGGTGAGCATCTATGCCTGGATCCTATCTCGATCGGAGCCCTCTTTCATCTCGTCATTTCCCCTCGAATATCGCGTATATACGCTCCGGTGCGGCCATGCGTCTTCTATCGTGTAAGTCCATCCTATTGTCCATCTTAAATCTTCTCTCTGCTGACCCCGCTCTACTCCTTCGTGTCTCGCCCTCTAATCTGGTTCCTGTATCCCCTTCATTCGTGCGCGTTCATCGTAAATAGTCGTATGTTTGTCCGTTTCGTATCGTAATCTTGCGTGAGTTGTATCGGTAAAATGTCTATGGCTTTTACTAACTGTTTGTGTGTCTTGAATTCGTTTTTTCTGTGTTCCTTGGCCGTTCGACCTGCGTGTGCCTGTCTCCGGTTCTTTCCCCTCCCGCTCTACCGCTATCCTCCTCTCCCCTTTCCCGCTCCTTCCGCCTCTCGCTTCAACATGACTGTCTCGGTCAGCCTTAAAATAAGCCAATATACTATAGCAAAGACATACAAGGTAAATCATCGTGCCCTTTGACCAACAAAACAGTGAACAATGTGATACGATGGCTCAATCTTTTGATGAAGTGGCATTAGAACCTGATATATATCAGGTCACCCAAGCAATCCTCTACATGGGGATCTACGCAATCACTAATAATAGTAGCAAGTGAGCGGGAAACGAATCCCAATGGAAGGCTGGACAACAGGCGCTCGTGAAGCAGCTCACCTGCTTCGAGGATACGCACGCATATAGTCAACACTTGGCGGCAGCTGCAAGGCATGAGGTGGAGGTTGTCGTGAAAATGTTCTTGAGTAATCAGCGCCAACAGCAGCATAACTAGTACCAGCACTATCAGTACCAACATCAATCGCTGCGTGATTACACTCGCAGGCTGCACCAACACATACCTGCGTTATCTCACCCAGGCACATCAGCTAGCTTCCTGTCATCCAACCCAAAATACCTATCCCATTTCTTTTTTAGCTTGTTCACTGTGGAATGTGTGTCGACTCTGACACTCAGTGTCAATGTTTCTCCCCCCTCCAGCTCTCTAACAGGTTCCTGCAGGATTACCCTCTCCCTCAGCCACTCTCTTCGCACCCGTTCCTCACATCGAGGTCTAGGATGCTGAAAACATTCCACCCTGACGACACCAAATCGTTTTTGAGCCATCCTCTCAATTTCACCCGTACCGATCAGTTTGAGATGTGCTAACAAGACATCGAGACATTGTGGTAAAAACATCATTCGAAATATCAAATGTCCAGAACACTCCAAGACATCCAAGGCGAATCCCATATGAAATATAAATTCATTATTTTGCAACGAAACCCATCGACTGGCGTGCGACTGTACCTCTACTAGTACCGGAATGAGTTTTTATCTTTGATCCGACACATTTCTCACCCAACCTAATTGTTTTAAGGGTGATGTCAGGCGAAGAGGGTTTATTCAGACCAATGGTTGCAGCTTTTGAAGGCTGAGGATCCACGTAATGGTGAGTGACATTTGTGTCGTCACCTACCTGATATCACCCTCGTGAACAACTTGGTAATCAATTGGGATGATGAAAACGGAAAATGAAATCCTTAAAACCAGTTTGAAGCAGAGCCATTGTGCTCTCTTTCTCTTCCTGGACAGATAATTGATATTTTGTGAACAGTAGTCTGTGTGCCTCTCATTGAACATATGATGCACACGGAACTGTTGATGCCGAGGACTCTGTGAAGTGTTTGGGTAGCAGTGGGCACAGAGAATACTGGTACACCAAAGATTCATGGAGGATAATTAAGGTGATGACTGTTATGTGTTCCAATATCCACCAAACAGCGACGTTTGGTAGATGTTCAACTAATATGAGGACTAACTCTTGTAGTGTAGACTTCAGAGATGCTGAAAAGAGACTTGCCCTTTCTGTTTCTGGTTTGCAGATCTATGTTCAATCCAATGAAAGGAGAATGAAATTCCTGCCTGCCTGGTGTCAAAGCTCATCCTCAGGGTTTCACCTTTCGTCAACACCTCGATTTGTCACATTGTGGATGGCGCCATAGATACCATCTTTCTCACTCAGCATGCCTCTCTCTGCGTCCCTCCAATCCATCACAGAATCCTATTGGGCTTGTGTTTCCCGTTCACCTGTATACATTGTCATGTCATTTGAACGTACAATCAATATGTTCAACGCAGCTACTACGATCTCACTGGCGATAGATGAAGTGGCTGGAATCAGTAATCACTAGTGTACAGAGAGTGCCCATTCACCTAGGGGTCGATGAAGACGCGCAATTTTACCCCCAGCTTTATATCACGACGGTAGCAGAATAGGAAATAGAATACCGTAACATTGACAACGGAGATTGAACGGACAGTCGAGGCCGACGACCATCACCCCCTGTGACACCATTCCTGTTCAATCCTCACACTCAATATTAATGTCGAGTTGGTAAGACGATTTAAGAACTGGTGATAATCAGAAAGACCTCATTAATGGTAAAACTGGACGAGTACAAAAAAAAAAGTTGTCCTCCCTCTGCGAATAAAGATCTTTTTCGTTACTTCGACACATGTTCCAACTGATTTGAACCACTTGAATGATGAAATAATGAAGGTGTGGACCTCACAAAGACTTGGGCACCATACTGAGTGCCAATCCTGGTTACTCACGCGGGAAGTTGCATCGCGTTTACATTCTTCTACATTGTTGAATTTTCCTTCAATACCGCGGTGTCACGTACTGAGGCACCAGTTCCAGAAGGTTTCCAGTTCTAGAATTGAAGATTTGGTTGGTTGTGCTGCTATGTAAAATCAGCGTTCCTTCCAAGGCAGATAAAGGAATAAGAATGTATAAATAGTAAGGGTATGTAAATAGAACACCCCACTCTTCGAGTCTCACCAGCGGGAAAGATCGTGCCAGAGCGAGACTGTGTGTATGTGTGTCCACAACTATATAGCACTCTGGAGATGGCCAACCAGTTTCAAATATAAAGTCGATAATCAACAACATCCGATAAGATTTGAATATACAATTGCCATGTATGCTGCCCCCCTCCAATGTGACGCACGCTGTTCATAGTCATATGCCAAGAAACGCGTGGGTAACTTTGGAAGGGGTGGGGTGGGAGGACGTGTTTCATAAGTTCAGGAAAAAAAAACGACTCAAAGCAGCTGGACTGGGGTCTCCCAGTGTCTACGGGATCCAGTGTAAAGCACCCAATGCCAAAGACCCGGTGTTAAAAGGCAACGCCATAGGACGCAGCGCGCAGCGCCAATCTTCTTCCCAACACTCCCCAATGTGAACCAGAAAGGCTAGAACAACCCTAACACTCCTACCTAATGCACGTCAGTAAGAAAAAATAAAAGGCCAGATGCCCACCCCTCTTCCATAGCGCCCAGCAAATAACACACACACACGAACCTGTAGACTCGTATGACTCCTCAAGCATCTCCGTCAAGACACCCCCTTAAAATTTGCAGAGTAAACACATACATGAGGTTATAACCAGAGAAATCACCCAAAAGGCGAAATATCGGGAACGAAATGCGCATCCAATGGGGGTGTGTGAACTCAATTTTTTTTAAAACAATTTTCGGTTCCACCTAAGTTCCTGTGGTGCAAATTCTGTCTTCGAATATGGATGAGGCGGGATGGGTTGTTAACATGGACATAAGTCGGCAAAGTTGATTGCCAAAAGCAGTTACAGTTACAGTTGCAAGCTGCATTGATGGTAGTTGTGAGCTTCGAAATGACTAATTCACAGATCCAGTGGGAAGATTGGTGTTGAGGGGCAAAGCATGGTCGGTATGTGTTTGAAGTGAAGCGACTTGGAACCTGACATTGAACTAGTTGATGACTCGACATCGGTTGTATGTTCTTGATCTTTGAGGGGTACATTGAGAATGGTTTTTTCGGATGGTCCGAGGCACGAGCGGACCACTTGAAAAGACCCAAGAAAAAGCAAATTTGCGGATACACCCCCAGGCCCCGGGCGGGAAGCTGGAAAGCTGGAAGGTGCAGAGGCCATTTTTCGTGACTACCTTCAAAAAAAAAACACCAGGTACAAGCATTGTATCAATTGAAACAAACAATAAATAAATCACAAGTAAAAGGGCGAAGTGTTGAGGAATGCAGATCGACATTAAAATTGTTCAGGAAGGTGGAAAGCAACCAAGAAGAGCAAAGAAAAAACAACACTCTGAACGACACACTTTGTTTTTGTTTATCGATACATCTGCGAAAAAATCAACTGCGAGGAGACAAAGGCAGGAAAACAAGGCGAAAAAAAATTGTAAGAGACTGAAAGATGACGACGGTGACGTCGACGGTAAGGTGAACGAAGGCGAGGGAGACTGACGTGCTGGACTGAGTTTTGCGTCAGAGGGGCGACTCGCAGAGCAGCCATGATATCATCGATCAGTCAATCTTGACGCCACTGCGGGTGGTCCTCTCGGGGAGGACCTCGGGCTTATCCAAAAGGATAAGGTTTTTGGGGGCCAGGTCGTCTTCCACCCAGCCCTTCCAACCTTTGCGAAGGGCTATGTTCTTGCGCACACCTTTTTTCCTGGCTGGCGGCTGCGGCTCCTTGGAGAAATATGAGCAGAGGAATGTGCGGGTAGAGAGGACAGCACATACCTTTGCAACCTTGACGGCAGGAAGGAGAGGAGGGGACTGTTGAAAGACGGACGCAGTGGGTTTTCTGGCGAAAACGGTTTAGTGACACCCATGAGACAGAGAGCATACAGACTCACACTGGGAAGGGGTGAGTGACTGTGGGAAGCTCAGGCGGCTCGGACACGGACGTGAGGGAGCAAGAGGGGGTAAGGGATGGGGAAATAGAATAAAGATTGCGCGAGTGATCGTCGTGCGCGGGGGCGTCCGAGAGGCGCGGTTTCTTGCTGCGCGGCATCCCGGCGGTGGGGGAGGAGGGCTGAGTATTATCGGGGTGGATGCGAGAGGAACGCTTGCGCTTGAGCGTCGGGGCGTCGGACGCATTGGAGGACCGGGCCTCCCTAATGCCGGAGGCATTGGGGCGGACGGTGAGTGGGTCCACCAGCCCGGTGTCTAAGCGTCCGTGCGTCGAGAAAGGGGGCGGCAGAGAGAGGGACTCGCTGGACTTGCCATCGGACATGAAGGTGTCCTCGTTCTCCCTGTCCCCGGAAAGGGCTTGCTTCGTGTCCTTGGAATTGCAAGAGGACACGGAATTGTCGGCTGAATTACTCAGGGGCAGGAGCTTGCGCGGTTTTTTCACCGCGGACATCCTGCCCTTCTTCGTACCGGGGCGACGTGCGTCGGGAGGCGCGATGGCGGCGACGTCGGAGGACAAGGGAAGAGCGGGGATGGGAGTTGAGCGACTTATGCTCGGGTCGTGCCTACTCATATCGTAGGCGGTAGCAAAGATGGGAACTGGGTCGAAGGAGCCAGCCATGATATTCGTGGCTGTGCGGCGTCTCCGCTGGCGGGGAACACCAGCATGGAGAGCAGGTATATCAGTGAAGAGAGGAATAAAGTACGCCATTGGTCGTGTGGATGGGTGTTCGCCTGTCAGTGGATGGCGGTGGGTGGTGGAAGAACTGGGGCAACCTTGGCGCGAGGCCGCTGCCTTATAAGCGGACCCTGGGCGGCTAAACAAGTACAAACAGGACATCAAAAATTGTTCGAACTCCCACGGTTTACAAACCTCGGATATCAAAGTTTGCCTTCTGATGCTGGTAGTTGGCGTTTTGTGACGGGTCCCAACTATTTGTTGAATTTCTGTGGTGCTGAGCAAGGACCGCGGGAAAGACGACTGTTTGACTTGAGCAGAGGTAATGGCTCGTTGCAAACAGATGAGGAATTACAAATCATCCGTGACTAATGTGACATGGCAACCAATGTACAGATGCCAGTCAAACTATTCCAACACACCTCCTTGAGCGGCATCTGCTCTCCATGCACCTCCTGAAATCCAAACTCCTCAACTGCTATCTCAGATCACCAGATCCTACGCTGATTACACATGCGCATCCAGGGGTCTGTAAGTAGAGTAGATTGGAGATCCCCTAGGTGGTGGGAAGAACATGCTTCCAGTAGGCCTGGCGTACTTTCACTTGGTACACCTTCCCAGTTTGGTTACAACAGGCTTTCACTCAGCCTGGTACACTTTCAGTAAGTGCAGACTCCGTTCCAGTTTAAAGTCATAGCGGACTCCGGTCCAGTTTACGTCGTGGAGGACTACGATCCAGTTTACGTCATGGAGGACTACGATCTAGTTTAAAGTCATAGCGGACTCCGATCTAGTTTAACGTTGTAGCAGACTCTGATTTAGTTTAAAGTCGTAGCAGACTCTGATCTAGTTTAAAGTCGTAGTGGACTCTGTTCCAGTTCGGGCTTTCGAGGTTCCACAGTTCCTATCAGCACCTGCGGTGGTTAACGGGAGGAACCTGTGATCTGTTTGTGTTGAATTTCTGTGGTGATGAGCAAGGACCGCGGACAGAGCAACTGTTTGACTTGAGCGGAGGTAATGGCTCGTTGCAAACAGATGAGGAATTACAAATCATCCGTGACTAATGTGACATGGCAACCAATGTACAGATGCCGGTCAAACTATTCCAACACTATTCTCTCCCTGCTCGCATTATTATTGTATCTGGGAACGAGATCACTATAGTCCTTACACCGGTTTGCAGTAAGGCGAACATGTATTTTGTATCCGTTCATGCGGGCGAAAAGAAAACTGCTAGTACTCAGTCATTTCACGGCCATTTAGTTCAAAAATCAACTCATAACTTATTCAACACCATATAAAGCACCCTGTAACAAAAGACATCATGTAAAATTTCCACAAGAAAATTCAACTTGAGTTGTTCAGGGCCAATTGCCTGAAACACAAGTTTTCTTTGGTAATTTTACATATTTATTTTTGGTACAGGGTGCTTCATATTGGATTGAATAAGTTATGTATTGATTTAAAACTAAATGGCTCAAAAATGGCCGAGTACTGGCAGTTTTCCTTTCGCCCGCACAAACGGATACCCAATATGCATGCGCCTTACGTACTGCAAACCGGTGTGGAATGTGCGTTGACTCTGACACACAGTGACATGATGGAGAAATCTCACGATAGTCTCATTTGGTACTCGTCTCTCCTTCCAGCCCACTAACAGCCACCTGCAGGATTACCCTCTTCCCAATGGCTTCCACCGTTTCCCATTGAGAGCCACACCCGTTACACTCATTACCCACAACGAGGTCTTGAAGGCTGGACATATTCCACCCTTGCGACAGTAAATCTTCCTTCCAACACCCCCACGATTTAACATATACCATTATATATGACAAAGTATTTAAACATCCAAATTGAAATGTCATTTAAGATTTTAAGACAACTTCCAAATATCTAAAATGAACCCCAAAACTGACCAGATCAAAGGTCAAATCGTAATTTTTTGCTACACATTACTGGATGGAAACTGGGAGGTGGACTGGTCCCTGGTGAGGTGGTCCAAGGAGTTGTGTTCATGCTGTAGGAAACATGAGAATACATGTCTTCAGAAGATGGTGGGGGGAATTACAGCTCTCAGGGATTACATGTGGTGTTCTCTTTGTGGAATTGTTTGTAGGGTGGCATGGTGAGGTAAGGGAACTTGAGGTACTTCTGTGAAGAAAAGGAAATGGGGTAAGGGCAAGGCAAAACAAAAGCTTGTCATTTTGCATCTGGTTGAGGAGAGTGAAGATTGGTCAAGCAAGGGTCAGAGTGAGGTTGAAGATCAGCTGCCGAAGAAAACCAAGGTATATACACCACATGAATCCTCGGTGCCACCTAATAGTGGCCAACTGGTGTTGTCACCTGCCTCCCTCTCATCCCCTCCTGACTCCCAAGCCCTGACAAAGGTTCTGATGCCCTGTCCTCCTCTAATTACTAGAGTGGCTCCTAATGTCTTCCCAATTTCCACTATCACAAGCTTGGTGCAGGGGTTCTCTGAGGTTATGGGGCAGCTTCTGGGTGAGATAAGGGAAGTCAAGAGTGAGGTTGGGAGGATAGGGGTGCATGTAAGGATGTTAGAAGATTTAATGTTAGGGGATGGGGGAAGTGGTAACAGTTGTTCAGAATGTCAGATTGATTTTGATGACTAGTGTGTACAAGTAGAGTGGAAACAAGGGTTTTCTTCTAAAAAGATAGCTAGAGGTCCTGGCTTGGACAGGTAAAACTTGTGAAAGTCTTGAGCAAGTTCACAAGTGTGATCAAGTTTGGTTGCCAGGATCCACAAGGTTTCTTCATTGGTTGCTTTGTAGCCTGCCCATCAAACCAAATACAGTAGCTTGCAAGCCTTGTGTCTGCTTTTGATATTGGAGACCAAAACCTTGAAGTCTTTGAACTCTGGATCTCCATCGATTACGACAGGAGGTGGAGGCAGCTGTATACAGTTTGGGATGGTATTGGGTGAGGTTGGTTCAAGCATCAAAATGTGGAAAACTGTCAAGTACACATACTGAGGATCAGTTTACTTGATAGTGCCGACCGAACGATCAGTCTAATTCCACACACAGGTGACCAAATCATGTACAAGTCACTTAGTACATTGGTCTCAGCTCGACACATTCTTCATTAACACTTCCAAGTCTATTCCTCACCCACTCCTCTTCATTCATCATTCATTATTCCCTACCCATTTATTCATTATTCCTCAGTCCATTTTACCTTGGGACATTTCCTATTTTTTTTATCCTCAGCCTTATTGTTTTATATTTGGTCACTTTCCATTGTCTTATTCTCATTTGCACCCTTATTATCTTATGCCCAACCATCTTTCATTGTTCTATTTTCATTTACATTTCATTGTTCTATTCTTGAGCATTGTCAAGCTTTGGGAATGCTGAGGGGTCGGACAGGTAACAGCCAAGTCCTACAGGCCAGAAGTAGTGGCTTTGGCTTCAACATACTTGTGCATTGCACCCTACTCTCCATGCATGCCACCGATTTGCAACAGACAGGATACTCAGGAGGATGCTGATGATGCTGGCCCGAGTAGAGGACTTGACAGAGGAAAAAGAAGGTAAGAGGCCTAAGCCTAGTTGATACCCAGAATGAGGAAATATGTACATGCATGTCCTACTTATATAGGTTTAAGAAGCCACATGCGGAGCAAGGAATGTGGAACAATAAGGTATGCAGAGCATGTGGGTATTGTCCACAATGAGTATAATTAGGATAAAGGAATGTAAACAGGGATAGGACAATGGAAATAGAATAATAGGAATGTGGCCAAGGATAGGACAATAGGAAATGCCTGACTATAAAACAATGGTTGTGGCCGAGGATAGAACAATGGCAAAATGTTCTGCAGTGAGGCAGATCTCAGAATGAGGGGTCATGTCAAGCCCACAAAATCGAACTCCAGTTCACTCGGTAGTACCAACTGAATGACCCTTACTGTTAAAACCCACACCAGCAATAAGTCACTCTCCACTGGCACACGGTCTCGGCTCGGTACATTCGGCTTATCTGTCAAGCTTCGGTTAC
Organism: Chroogomphus rutilus; assembly: GCA_003314275.1. Lineage (NCBI taxonomy): Eukaryota > Fungi > Basidiomycota > Agaricomycetes > Boletales > Gomphidiaceae > Chroogomphus > Chroogomphus rutilus. The sequence goes on along the minus strand of QLPI01003622.1, from coordinate 7,647 downwards.
TGATGGACTTTGGTACTGTTGAAGGGTACTGTCAAAAGGTCGGGCAGACTATGGCCAAGTCCTGCAGGCCAAGAGTAATGGCGTTGGCTTCAACATACTCGCGCGTTGCGCCCTACTTGCCATGCATGCCACCTATTTGCAACAGACAGATACTTGGGAGGATGCTGATGATGCCAGCCGGAGTCAAGGACTTAACAGAGGGGAAGAAGGTAGAAGGGCCTAAGCCTAGTCGATACCCAGAATGAGGAAATATGTACATGCATGTCCTACTTATATAGGTTAAGAAGCAACATGTGGAATAAGGAATGTGGAACAACAAGGTATGCAGAGCATGCGGTTATTGTCCACAATGAGTAAAATTAGAACAAGGAATGTAAACGGTCATAGAACAATGAAGGGTAGAATAATAGGATCGTGACCGAGTATATGACAATAGGGAGTGGCCGATTATAAAACAATGGAGTCATGACCGAAGATAATACAAAGGGAGGAAGTCCCCAGGTGAGACGGACCAAAGGGTGAGGACAAGGAGTGTATATGGTGGATGTACCGAGACGAGACCGGTGTACCAAGTGTTATGCATGTGGCATGGACACTTGGTCGTGAATATAGGATGGTTGTTCGGTTGGTACTGCCAAGTGAACGGGTCTCGGTACATGTGCTTGACATTATCATTGGTTCATTCTCCCTACCCCATCCCTCCTACTCTTCAATATTCTTTTATTTCCCATCCTTCCCTTTGTCTATTTACCCTCGGGACATCCACTATTCATTACCATTCTGGTTGCAGCCCTATTGTTTTATATTCGGCCACCCTCTATTGTTCTATTCTCTCCCATACTCCTACTCGTTTATTATCAGTCATATCTCATTGTTTTATTCTTGTTTACATCATGTTGTCCTATTATAAATCACCACGGACAATGCTTCCACATGGTTTCCATACCTTACTCTTTTCTCCATGTCTTATGCCATCCTTATTCTACATTCCACTTCTTAACCTATATAAGTAGTGAGTGTATGTACATAGTTCCCCAGTCTGAGAATCAACTAGGTTTACACCTACCTGCTCTCCCCCATTCTCTAGAGTCCTTTACTTGACTGGCTCTCTTGGCATTTCTTCAAGTATTTCATCTGTCCCAAATCAGTGGCATGCACAGAAAGTAGGGTGCAACACACAAGTACGTTGAAGCCGAGCCACTACAACTGGCCTGCAGGACTTGGCTGGTTCTGCCCGTACCCTCAGCATTACTGAGACCTGACAGGTCAGCGTTGTTTGGAAGGGAAGGTCTAGAGACTCTTAACTGTCACACACAGAGAGCAACAATGGCCTTTGGGGCTTGTCAATATGGATGCTAAAGACATGTATATAACAAAGTAACTACTAACCTTTGGGGCTTGTCAATATGGATGCTAAATACAAGACCCAAAGGTGTGCATGCATCGTTATGGGCGCTTATTTTAAGCGCCAGAGAACACAAATGCAAAGGTGAAAAGCACAAAAGAGAAACACAAGTGCAAGAACAAAAACAAGTGCAGGGGAATAAAATCATACCCCAACACCCCCCACTGATCAGTTACCACTGCAATACTCACATACACTTTTCAATCCCCATCAGTTTCCTACACCTCTCCACTTTAACTCGCTCCAATGGCTTGGTGAGTAGATCAGCAGCCATGTCAGTGGTGGGAATGAAGAGAGGACTGAGTGTGCTAGCTGCAACTTCATCACAAAGCCAGAAGAACTGCAAATCAAGGTGTTTCATCTGACCATGGTGTTCAGGGTTTTTGGCAACAGAGATTGCAGATTGGTTGTCAATTTGAAGGGTAGAGGGCGAATTAAATGTATACCCAAGTTCACCAAGGAACTGCCAGAACCAGACCACCTCCTTTCCAGCATGAACAGCAGCAACAAATTCTGCCTCAGTGGTGGAGAGGGCTACAATGGTTTGGAGTTTTCTAGACCAGCTGATTGCACCTGTGCCCATCTTGAGGAGGTACCCACTGGTAGACTTGCCATTGTCTGGGTTCCCAGCATGGTCAGCATCAGTGTAGCCCTCAAAAATTTCACCTGATGGTGAGGGGGCATAAACAAGCTGATAATCCATTGTCCCCTTTAGATATCGAAAGAGGTGCTTGACTGCTTTCCAGTGTGCCATGCCAGGGTTCTGGTTGAACCGGCATAAGACTCCAACAGCATAGGCAATGTCAGGGCAAGTTGCAACTGACAGATACATCATGGATCCAACAGCTGATGCATAGGGAATGTTCTTCATCTCAGCAATCTCCTCAGGAGTCGTAGGGGACATGGAGGATGACAATTTGAGACCTGGGTCTATGGGGGTGGTGACAGGTGCACTTTCTGCAAGGTTGTAATGATCAAGCATGTCAGAGATGTACTGATTCTGTGAGAGGCAGAGACATCATTGTGAGCAGTCCAGAGTGATTTCAATGCCAAGTAGGCTGGAAGTAGGGCCAAGGTCATGTAGCTTGAACCATTTTGCAAGGTCAGTCTTCACATGGGAGATGGCAGATAGAGATTTGGAAGCAAGGGTGAGATCGTCAACAAACACAGGGACTAGGATTTTAACATTGTCTCTGAGCCAGATGTAGATACTGGTGTCAGACTTGATGCAAGTGAAGCCTAACTCATGTAAGACAGTGTCCAGATTCTTGTTCCACACCCTGGGTGACTGTTTGAGTCCATAGAGCACCTTGAGAAGTCTCCAAACATGATCTGGTCCACCCTGGTGAAATCCCTCAGGCTGCTGAAGATAGACCTCTGTGTCAATTTCACCATTCAGGAAAGTGCTGGATATGTCAAGGGATTCAAGTTCCAGGTTCTCAATGGCAGCAATGGCCAGAATGGCACGAAGGGCAGCAAACTTGGCAGTGGGTGCAATTGTTTCTGTTTAGTCAAGTCCAGGATGCTGACTGTAGCCCTTGGCTACAAGATGAGCCTTGTAATGCTCAATGGAACCATCAGGACGACCTTTGACCTTGAACACCCAACAATAGCCAACAGCTTTACGACCAGCAGGGAGCTTGACCAGCTCCCAAGTGCCATTTGTCACCAATGCCTGAATCTCCTCCATAGTAGCATCAAGGTAAAGCTGACCATCAGGATGCTTCAATGCCTCTGCAAGTGTTCTGGGCTCCATCCCACTGACTTTGAAGACATACTCCATGGCAGCAGCAGGAGATAGCAACTCATCTGGATGACATGACACAGAAATGAGGCCAGCTGCCTCTTCAACAGGCTCATCCTCATCCTCATCATTGGATTCAGGAGAGATGTTGCAATGAATTTTGTCATGATCAATCTTCCAGAACTCTCTGGGAGGGTGATGGATACGAGTGCTGCGATGCAAAGGAGGGGGATCAGGGACCGGTGCAGGGAGAGGCAATGGGCCTGGTGCAAGGATTGGTGCAGAAGGAGGAGGCTGGTTGTGAGTTGTAACCACTTCTGGCATATCTTCTGAGACATCAATAAACTGTACAGGAGTTGGAGCAGGATGCAAACGTGATGAAGGGGATGATAAAGGGAAGACATGCTCATCAAATTCAGCATCATTGCTGATTAGAGCCTTGCGAGTGTCAGGATTCCAGAATTCCAGCCTTTGACACCAGGAGGATAACCAATGAAGACACATTTCTGAGTGTGTGACTCAAGTCCCTTGTGCTGATCCTTCCGAACATGGATATAGGCAGTGCAGCCCCAGACACGAAGGTGTTGAACAGATGGTTTCTTGCCATACCTGTAATTTGGTGTGGCAGATTAGATTTCTGTGGGGTTTTTCCGGGGAATAATATTGATGTGTCGGTTGTATAAATAGTAGAATAACCTCCTTGAATTTATCGTGATTTTTATTGTATTTTCTGCTAGGGAAAACATTGTTCTATTGATGATCTACTGGGAGCTGAATCCCGGGTTTAGCCTCCGCTTAGGCGCCGTTCCGGGAAACCGGCCTGGGCGCCAAAGCGCCGGTTTATGGAATTGTGGTCCTCCCACAAGATAAAAATAATAGATGGTGAAATGTAAAAATGTTATTTAGTACTGAGAACTTAACTCTCGATCCCGGTATCGGTACGACGAGTTTCTGGGGTTTTTGTCCGAAATAGGAAGTCGCGATGCCTGGCGCTTAACCTTCGGTTCAGCGCGGATAGGAATTTGAAGTTATCTCGAAGTTTAGTGAGAGTGGGGATGTAGAAAGGTAATTTCTACTTGTATATAGTTTAGCTAGATACAGCTAGGTATTTATAAGAAATAAAAGGCTGTGTAATAGTGAAAAATTATCGGAATGTAACCGGAGACCGTTCTGATACGGCCGGGTGCGTGATGGAACGTGGGTATGTGGGCAAAGGAAAGATTTGGGATGTGCCCTGGAAAAAGATAGAAGAACTGAGAAAACTAACATATTAAAATACTGTGCCCATCAATAATCTTCCATCCATCAACCCTGAGGGACTATTTGGGTTCTTGGGTCAGGTACCAGGCCAATTAGGTGGTATCCATCCAAAAATGTCCCTAAAATCACGAAAATATTGTTGTAGGTTCCTTATGTTGTCTGTAGACCCTGTGATAAGTTGTATCCGGAGGGGAATAGAATTGGGGGAGTTATTTGGGTTTTAGTGCTGAAGTGAACAGAAAAATATATATATCCACTCAAAAATTGCATTGGTTCTAACAATACCATGCCTGGAATGGAGTGATGTCATGAAGAGAATGAGTGGGACTGCGATTCCAGATGTGGACATAGGCAGCCAATGCTTCTCCCCAGAATGATGCAGGTAGTTTAGATTCAGCAAGCATGGTGGTAATAGCCTCAGCAGCTGTACAATTGGCACATTCTGCAACTCCATTCTGCTGTGGACTGGCACAAACAGTGTATTGGCATTCAATTCCGTGTAGATCTGTAAAAGCCTGAAACTCCTTGGAAATGTATTCCCCACCCTTGTCATCGTGCAAACACTTGATCTTCAGACCAAGCTGTGTCTCTGCCCAAGCCTTGTACCTTGTACTGCTTAAATGTCACAAACACCTCATCCTTGGTGTGGAGAGGGTGGAAAGAGTGAAAGCGTGTCTTGTCATCAATCAACAGAACCCAATATCTGTACCCAGAATGGGTGTGCACAGGGAGAGGTCCATGGAGATCAGTGTGGACAAGGTCGAGTAGCTTAGATGCACAAGTGGATGAAGAAGGAAAGGGATTCCGATGTTGCTTGCCGGCAAGACATGGTTCGCAAATAGGATCAGGGTTTTGCTGTGCTTTGAGCACCAAACCATCCACCAGATCACCCTTGACAAGGTGTTTGACACTCTCTAGGTTCATATGTGCAAGACGACGATGCCAGAGAGAGAGATCCATGACACAAGTGCTGGAAAAGTTCACAGACTCAGATACAGGAATGGTAGAACCATCAAGGAGAGCAGTGTTGTGAGTGCTTACAGAGGCGGTGAAGAGAAGGTTTCTGCTCTGAGTGAATGTAATGTGATCATGGACAATGGTAACAGTGAACTGCTTTTGGCAAGTGAGGTATAAGACAGAGGAGATTGTTGCACAATGCAGAAACATGGAGCACTCGAGTAAACTCTAAGTGCACCTCCGAACACCATCTATCACCGGTGCAAATTGGACAGTGCCAACTCCAGTAGAATAGACAACTTGGTGGTCTGCAAGCTGAATAGGAATGACAAGTAGATAAAAATTACATATCCAGTGTCGATGAGGAGTCATATGAGATGTAGCACCGGTGTCTGCAATCCAATCAAACTCAGCATTGAGCTGAAGCGGTGTGGAAGAGAGTGCAAAGGCAGAAAATGATGCAGCACTTGGATTTCCAGCAAATTCAACATCAGGGGTCGAAAATGGAGTGGATATGGTAGTATTAGTGTGCACAATGATGTTGGATGATGCAGACTGCTTCTGAGAGTGATTTTGACGCTCAAAATTCGAGTTTTCAGATAGAAAATGATGACAGATGTCCTGGGAATGTCCCTGGTGGGTGCAGAGTGCACAAAACTTTGTTTGGGGTGTAATAGAGCTAGTAGATGAAGCAGGGAGCTGTATAGGTGCAGGAGCAATGGTACAAGGCTCCTGGAGGTGTACAAACTCAAGTTTTGACCACATCCTGACTGGATCCTCAGCAATACCCTGAAAATGAAGCCTCTGATCAAGCTGAACACCTAAGAAGATATCTCCAGCTGCCATAGATGCCTACTCATCCCAAATGGCTGCCTTGACAGCATCAACAGGCCTGACCCTCCTTCCAATGACAATCTGCCACACTCTCTTGCTCTGCAACACAGCCCTCATCTCTCCTCTCCACTTGGAATAGTTGGTGTTGTTGAGGAGGGTGATATGAAAGCAGGAAGGGTGGCAGGAGAAAAGGGCAGGATGACACCTGGACATGATAAGGGTGTTGTGAAGTCAATTGTTGATGGATAAGGCTGAAAATTGGACAGGAGGTGGATGGCACCTGTAGAAAGGTGTGTGCCAAAAAGTAGGAGGATTGGACAAGTGTGTGTTGCAGTGTGGGACGGTTAAAACCTGGGGCCCATAACCTGTTGGCAGGGAAGGTCTAGAGACTCTTAACTGTCACACACAGAGAGCAACAATGGCCTTTGGGGCTTGTCAATATGGATGCTAAAGACATGTATATAACAAAGTAACTACTAACCTTTGGGGCTTGTCAATATGGTATGGATGCTAAAGACAAGACCCAAAGGTGTGCATGCATCGTTATGGGCGCTTATTTTAAGCGCCAGAGAACACAAATGCAAAGGTCAAAAGCACAAAAGAGAAACACAAGTGCAGGGGAATAAAATCATACCCCAACAAGTGTAGTAGGATTAACGGGTAGTGAATGGCATAGAGTGGATGAGGGATAGGGGCAAGGGGAGTGGATGGTGGATGTGCTGAGCCAAGATGGGCATACCAAGTGACTTCTATATGGCATGGGCACTTGTATGTGGATGTAGTCTGACTGCTCGGTCAGCAGTGCTGAGTTACCAGGATCTTGGCACATGTACTTGACAAGCATTGTGGACAATACTTCCACATGGTCTCCATACCTTATTGTTTTCTTCATGTCTTATGTCATCCTGATTCCACATCTGGCTTCTTAACCTATATAAGTAGTACATGGATGTATTCCTCATTCTGAATATCAACTTGGCTTACATCTTCTTATTTTCCCTCCTCCCGTCTGAAGTCCTCTACTTGGGCCAACACTCTCAGCACTCTCCCTGGTATCTCTTCTGTCTGAAATCAGTGGCATGCATGGAAAGTAGGGTGCAATGCATGAGTATGTTGAAGCCAAGCCACCCCGATTGGTCTACAGGACTTGGCTGATTCCTGTCAGCATCATGAGGTTGGTACTATTGCAATCATACTTGGTGTAAAGCCCACAATACCATGCTCTGATTTACTCGGCAGTACCGGCCGACCGACCCTTACCCATATCAACCCTTACCAGTGTGTGGCCTTGGCTCGGTACATTCGGTTCATCATTTGGTTCACTTTCCTCATCCCATCCCCTCTATCCTTTGTCATTCTGTTATTCCCTGTCCTTCCCCTTGCCTGCTTACCTTCAGGACATTCACTCTTTGTTGTCACTCGGCCGTGGCCCTATTGTTTTATGTTC
>QLPI01003621.1:0-16209 GCA_003314275.1 Chroogomphus rutilus | reverse complement strand
ACCCAGATGACACACATGTGTTTTTTTATGACAATGCAAAAACTCACACAGCTCATCGCTCAAATGCACTTTCAGCCAAGCATATGACTGTCAAACCTCCTAAGGATGCAGCCTCCAACTTCCTATGCAGTGTCAAAGATCCCAATGGCACAGTGCACAAAGTCCCAATGCAGGATGGGCGATTTCTTGATGGCACCCCACAATCATTGTATTTTCCAATTGGCCATCCACAGGCTGGTTTGTTTAAAGGCATGCACATAATTATCCAGGAACATATTGATCATGGAGCACATCTGCCAGATCCCACACACTTATTGGCACAATGCCAACAGTTCAAGTGTGTACCTGGACAAACCAACTGCTGTTGCCGTTGGATTCTATTCAATGAACCAGATTTTGTTGGGCAGAAATCCAAACTTGAGGAGCTTGTTGAATCATGTGGGTACCAGATGATTTTCTATCCAAAATTCCATTGTGAAATCAGCTTCATTGAACAATGCTGGGGATTTGCTAAGAGGGTGTACCGCGAGTTTCCTGCATCATCATCAGAAGCTGATCTTGAAAGAAATGTTATTCTTGCTCTGAATGCTGTGCCTTTGGATTCAATGAGAAGGTATGTCATACACTTATGTATCTGTCATACTCCCAATGCATTTTTATCCTGTTTCATTCAGTCATTGATACTTGTTTCTTTCAGATTCTCCACAAGATCATTACGGTTTATAGATGCATATCAGAAAGGCCTCACAGGTAGTCAAGCAGCTTGGGCCAGTCGGAAGTACAAAGGTCACCATACCTTGCCAGATACTATTCTAGCTGAGTTAGACAAGGCTCATATTGTATAGTGTGGCACAATCATTTTTTCCAAAAAAATTGCCATCTTCTATAGCAGAATACAATTTTTTTCAAATTTTTTTTGGACGATGAAAATTTTTGCACTGTGACCATGACAATGTCATGGCCACGTGATGTAGCGGAAACCGTTTGTCTTCTACCTTACAAGTAAAAATTCATTGAAACTGGGACAGCACTTGTCTGTCATCACATATCTAAAATTGGGTACTAGCAATGCAACCGTGGGATTACACGCCTAAGATAATACATGAAAACACATTGAAAGATACCTTTTTTTTCCTAAAGCATTACAGTAAGCAATGCCATCACATGTTTATGAAAATCACAACCTGCAGGCACTGGCAATGAAACACTGGGATCATATGCACATCAGTTGAAACATGGTACAGACCCTGCCTTGCCTGAACTGTTACATTCAGCCATGCCATCACACATCTCATTGGTTTTTCTCCTTTTGGGTATTCACTCATGGCAAGTCAGTCTGATTTTTGACATGTGCTTTGGCATCAACCCCGACTTGCATCAGCAATCTTTTTCACTGCTCTTGCCTTTCTAGTTCAAGTTACATTCTCAATGTAAAATGACACATGCAAGTCACACACACAAACCTCAAGTTCCTGAATTGTGAAATACTAAGCATGCTGGCAGATTAAATCACCTGAATGGGGGCTTGAAATTGTCAAGCTTTAGGAACTGATGAGCCTTGGGACTGCCGAGGTGTTGGATGGGAGTGGCCAAGTCCTACAGGCTGGGAGTAGTGGCTTTGGCTTCAATGTACTCATACATTGCACCCTACTCTTCTGTGCATGCCACTGATTGCAACAGACAGGGTACTCGGGAGGATGCCAATGATGCTGGCCTGAGTAGAGGACTTAACAGAGGAGAAGAAGGTAGAAGGGCCTAAGCCTAGTCGATACCCAGAATGAGGAGATATGTACATGCATGCCCTACTTATATAGGTTTAAGAAGCGACATGTGGAATAAGGAATGTGTCAGGCTTCAGGAATGCCAAGGAGTGGCCAAGTACTGCAGGCTGGGAGTAGTGGCTTGGCTTCAATGTGCTCGTGCATTGTGCCCTACTTTCCGTGCATGCCACTGATTTGAGACAGAAGTGATACCCAGGAGGGTGCCAAGAGTGTCGGCCCAGGTAAAGGACTTTAGACAGGAGAAGAGAGGACAAGAAGGTGTAAACCTAGTTGATTTCCAGAATGAAGAACCATCTACATACATTGGCTACTTATATAGGCTAATAAGTGAGATGCGGAACAGAGTGGCACAAAGAATGGAGAACAATAAGGTATGAAGAAACATGTGGAGGTATTGTCTACAATGATCAAGAATAGAACAAGGAATGTGGACAATAATAGAACAATGAAGTATGGCCAAGGACGAAAGAGTAAGTGAGAATAGAACAATGGGAGTGGCCAAACATAAAACAATAGGGCCACTGCCAAGTGACAACAAAGAGTGAATGTCCCAAGGGTAAACAGGCAAGGGGAAGGATAGGGAATAATGAAGAATAGGAGGGTGGGATAGGGATAATGAACCAAATGATGAACTAAATGTACTGAGCCAAGGCCACACACTAGTGAGGGATGATATGGGTAAGGGTTGGTTGGTCGGTACTGCCGAGTAAATCAGAGTATGGTATCATGGACTTGACAGAATGTGAGACACAAAGTATGCAAAGCATGTGGTTATTGTCCACAATGAGTAAAATTAGAATGAAGGAATGCAAATGGGAATGGAATAATAAAAGATAGAATAATGTGAATGTGGCCAAGGATAAGACAATAGGGAGTGACTGACTATAAAACAATGGGGCCATGGCTGAGGATAAAACAAGGACAGGAAGTCCCAAGGTGAGGTGGATCAAAGGATGAGGAGTAGGTGTGGTAGGATTAATGGATGGTGAGTGGCATAGAGTATGTGAGGGGTTCTCAGGCTTTGGGAATGCCGAGATGTCAGATGGGAATGGCCAAGTCCTACAGACTGGGACCACATGGTAGTGAGAATATTATAGGTAAAGGTTGGTTGGTTGGTTGGTTGGTTGGTAATACTGAGTGAATCGGAGCTTGGTATTGTGGACTTGACAGTATCCCCCCCTTAGTGGCTGAACCCATGAAGCCGGTGGGCGCAGTATAAATATAAGGTCCTGATGACTGGACGTGGCCTTTCAAGAGGTGTGGGGTCTGGCATGCAAATGTAATTAGAAGAGAATGCACAAAAGGCTGGGATGGAGAGGAAGAGGTTGGAGAGACAGCAGAAGCAAGAGGCCAAGAGGAAAGTGGCCGACGCTACTGCTGAAGTAGCCGGGAGGGAGCTTTTCTAGATGGTCGGGGAGCATTTAATTGTCAGGACAGGAGGGTGAATGAAGAGGAATTTGGGAGATGGGAGTCTTCGGTAGGGAATGGCACGGGTCACCCACGGGTCAAATGTGGGTGACCCGCACCCAACCCATGGGAAACCTGAACCCGTCAACCCATGGGTTTTTTTCCCACGGGTCGACGGGTCTCGGGTGCGCGCCGCACCCGCACGCAATATGTCATGTACGTGCGGCGCGTACGTCGCGTTCGTCACGGCGCATGCGCATATGTCGCGTACGTCGCGTACGTGGCGGCGCGTGTGCGTACGGGCGTTGCGTACGTCGCGTTCGTCGCGGCGCGTGCGCATACGTCACGTTCGTCGCGGCGCGTGCGCATACGTCGCGTTCGTCGCGGCGCGTGCGCATACGTCGCGTACGTCACGTATGTGGTGGCGCGTGCGCGTAACTGGCGTTGCATATGTCGCGTTCGTCGCGGTGCGTGCGTGTACGTCGTGTACGTCGCGTTTGTCGCGGTGCGTGCGCGTACGTCGTGTACGTCACGTTCGTCGCGGCGCGTGCGCGTATGGCGCGTTCGTCGCGTTCGGGGCGTCGCATTCGTGTCGGCGCGTGCACGTACGCGTTCGTCGTGTTCGTGTCGGAGTTGACGCCCCGGGTTGGGCCCAGGTCACGGGTGCTCGCGGCTTGACCCGCACCCACACCCAAGGACACCCGACCCGGTGACCCGTGCGGGTTGGCCTGACCCGTGCATTTCCCTAGTCTTCGGGAGGGGAGATTGTGTGGTTAGGAGTCTTTCTAGCTGGTCGTTACCCCCCCTTTTTTAGGTAGACATCCCACCGTCTACTAAAGGTATTGGCCTCTAGCCAAGAAGAATGGAGAAGAATATATGGGGCAGATGGAACAAGAACGGATGGGGACAGATGGAAGAGACCTTGGTCGAACATGCTGGGTGGCACTGCTGACCAAGAGGTCCCAGCTAAAAAACTTGCCAGCTGTTCTGGTATACCAACATACACGAGGCAGTTGCATTGACTAGGGCTATTGGCAGAGCTTCCAGTGATGGAACAGGATCCTGGGTGAGGCTTTTGGAGCAGTGGCAAGTGCCAACTAGACCGAGGCCATCAGGATGCACCTAAAAGTGTTAGTGGTTTGACGGAGTATAATACTGCCCAATACCCTGTTAATCAACAGATTATAGCGGGTGAGTGAGTTGTGACTGAATATTGCTGACCAACGGATCTAGTGACATGATAATGGATGGGTGGACTGGGATTGTCTGGACAGAAGATCTAGTAGACATGTCTATATATTCAGTGATGACTGAATTAGCAGTACTTGATCAAGATTTTTAAAGCAGAAAAGAAGGGGTAGCTGTGAACAGATGCTGATACAATCGAGCATATTTGGTACCATAATCAGATGACGGAAGGAATTAAATTGAAGAGAATAGAAAGACATAGCAGCATTGATTTTGTTGCTGCTGTTATTTTGTGAGGGCATAATCATAAGACATAAGGCACAGGAAGTAGTGTGGTTCTGGAAATACTGTCAGGCTTTGGGAATGCCAAGATGTCAGATGGGAATGGCCAAGTCCTACAGGCCGGGACCACATGGTAGTGAGGATAGTATGGGTAAAGGTTGGTTGGTTGGTTGGTCAGTTGGTTGGTTGGTTGGTTGGTAATACCGAGTGAATCAGAGCTTGGTATTGTGGACTTGACAGGGGTGAGGACAAGGAGTGTGGGTGGTGGATGTGCCAAGCCGAGACCGGTGTACCAAGTGATATGTATGTGGCGTGGACACTTGGATGTAGACATAGCATGGCTGCTTGGTTGGCACTGCCAAATAACTGGGTCTCAGTACGTGTACTTGACAGAAATCTAGCCTCTGACCCATTCTCAAGTGTTACTATATGAAAGAATGATGTAGTCATAATATAAGAATATCTCCCAAAGGCGAAACAATAGCAAGGTTCAGAGTAGGGCAAGGCTTCAACTTGTATGTTGCACCACCAGATTGCACAGGTCTTTAATTTCATAAAACAAGAACGGAAATTAAGTCTAAGATAAATGGAAGGGGGCTAGTCAAAATCTTAGTCGAAAATCTTAGTTGATTATCTGACTGAAGACTAAACTACAGAGTACAAGATCTTTATACTACTTTTGAATCTACAAGGAGTCGCCTAGATTCCTATAATAGATAAGAAAGTCTGAGAATTGTGAAAAGCAAGAACAGAAATACTATGTCCCAATCTTGATCTCCTCCATGACATTGAGGGGTGACATGTCACCCCAATTCCCAACAGAATTACCCTATAAGGAATGTAGTAGCAGATTGGATATCAGAGATAGAACAGAATTGCAAATAAGGAAAGTGAAGTGGAATGTAATGAAAAGGATATTAAACGTAAATGAAGTGAAAATGGATTTGCAAGCATGTACAGATTGAAGTAAATGAGTGAAGCGAATTGACAGGTTCATGTGACACCAAGATGGATACATGAGGTGAATATAGTTCATGGGCTGAGGGCATATAGTTGAATAGGTGAGTGAGGGTAGAGTTAGGCTGAGCAGGCTAAAATGAATTGCTGGGCATGCCAGCATATGGTTCCTAATATCAAGTCATCAATAATTTGTTTCAGATAAGCCATTTGAATTAGTAGAAATTTATTAGAGAATCTCTGCCAATGTAGACAGACAATAAAATAAAATAAAATATTCTTGTTTTTCAGTCATTCGGCAAAGTCAAAGAGTGATCACTATTTTGAACTACAATTTATAAACTATATACTTGTCAAGTACACATACCAGTGTATTGGTAACACGGCAGTGCCAACTGGACAATCAGTCTATTTCCATGTGACCAAACCACATACAAGTCACTTGGTACATCGGTCTCAGTTTGGCACATTTGCCATCCACATTTGCCATTTCTATCCATCATCCACTTGTCCTTGACTCATTATCCATGAATCCCACCTGTCAATCCTTTATTCTTGCCACATTCCACCTTGGGACATTTCCTCATTGTTTTATCCTTGGCCATGACCCTATTGTTTTATATTCAGTCACCCTCTATTATTCTATTCTTGGCCACATTTCTATTATCTTGTTTCTATTGTTCTATTCTCGTCTACATTCCTTCTTCTATTCTTGATCATTGTGGACAATACCTCCACATGATTCTTCATACCTTATTGTTCTCCATTCCTTGTGCCACCCTGTTCCACATCTTGGTTCTTAACCTATATAAGTAGCAAATGTATGTAGATGGTTCTTCATTCTGGAAATCAACTAGGTTTACATCTTCTTGTCCTCCCTCCTCCTGTCTAAAGTCCTTTACTCAGGCCAACACTCTCAGCACTCTCCTGGGTATCTCTTCTGTCCCAAATCAGTGGCACGCATGGAAAGTAGGGCACAACACATGAGCATGTTGAAGCCAAGCCATTATAACTGGCCTGCAGGACTTGGCCGCTTCCCGCCAGCATCGTGAAGCCAGCACTATTACTATAATGCTTGGCCCATGCATCATCAGCAGTACCGGTGCCTGACAATACTACACAAAGCACAGGCAGAATATAAATTTGATACAGAATACAGAAGATATGTATCATACAAGACATCAGAGGAGTGAAGTATAATTTACAGTGGTTGAGGGAAGAAAAAGACAACAAAGGGCAATAATGTACATACTTAGGACCTCTGTACTTCAAAAGTAAACATGCTTTATAAGGGTGAGGGCTGTCCAGGCCTCTGCCAGTCCTATAATGCTTGACTAGGGTTGGGCACTTGGAGCTGCCAAATCAGGATTGAGCAATAATGACCATAATTGGAGAGTTCAGAGTTGATGGAGATAATGGAGGATAAGGAATAGTGATTTGTTGTATACAAATGATAATATTTGAATCATGGTGTTTCAACAAATAAGCACTTGACAGCACACAATGGATCAACATAAATCTCATATATTAAATCCAATGCTCAGGATACAACTTCTCATGTTGAAATGAGCCAAATACATTGTTTTTTTTTTCAAATTTCAAAAGCTCACAATCTTTTTTGAGATCCAAGTCAACAAACCAATTAAACCAATAAACTACTACATCCCTGAAATTTTCTACAAATTATCTATGCTGATCTGACCATTCCAAACCACATATATGTGCATATAGTCACTCAAAGTTACTGATTCATGTCAATCTTATCAAAATTTGAGCATTCCAACTATTTGTTTTGACGATGTATTCAAGAAACAACTACTCTATCTTTCTAGTATTATCACTGATTTGTACCAAACTGTGTTCATCTTCTATTGCTTTTCCACCCTGGTGTATCCTTTGGTGAAGTACCTGAGCAGAGGTAAAGGCTATCAATCATATGGGGTGACAAGAGTATATGATATAAGGCCACATGTTATCATGTGGCTAGGGAGAAGCTGAGTGTAGAAGGTAGGTTAATATGGCATTTAATACAAGTGATTACTTACCATACAAACCTACAATGATGTGTAAAATTCTGAGAAGTTTGCACTGAGTGTTTGTTAAGTCCGCGTGTCAGGCGCTTAGCTAGCACCTCCAAAGGGGGTTTCCGGGTTAGCGCGGAGGTCCGTAACGGGGCCGAGGACTGAGACGGAAGTTGGACGGACTACGGGCGGGGGACGGAGGCGCTGGGAATTCAGAGTAGGTCATGGAATGGTTCAATCCGGTCGCTGAGGTGTTCAAGGTCGAAGGGACTTGGCTTCAACTTATGTGTTGCGCCCTCCTCAATCGTCTGTCCCTAATTTCAGAAAGGAGGCGGGAGTTTACCGGAAATGAATCGGAAACTGGTGGGAGACTAAATCGATATTCGTACTAGCGAACAGTCTAGTCGACTGGAAGACTATATACAAGTGACTATCCTTGTACTATCTTTGTCGGTCATAAAACAAGGGGAAAAGGGAGTATAAGGGGTCAATATAAGGGAGAACAAGGGAGTGAGGTACGCGATAGTCCTGCGCGCCGGTTATCAATCGTAACGGAACCTTGATTTTCGGAGTCTTCGGAGGGTCAGAATCGTGGTCTTTGGAGTGTCAGAATCGCGGTCTTCGGAGTGTTGGAATCGCGGAACCTCAGAATGTATTTCGGACATCCGGAAATCGGTTGTTTGGGCTTTGGTCGATCGGAAAGGTCCCGGAAACGGTACGGGTGGTTGTGGGGTTTAATGTGGGTTTGTTTGGCTGCATGGGCCATAACAGTATCCCTCCACTAGGACCGAGCCCTCGAGGTCCTAAGCTTTTAATTTGGGCGGTAATTAAGATGGACATTACTGCAGGGGTTTCCTAACGGTTTCCTGGGATTTTTCTGATCGATAAGTGCTGGTTGTTCGTCTGCCTATATAAGGGGGGTGTTTGCGGAATTAGGGGAGGCTTATCCTTGATGGAGAACATGGATCTGCAATCTTTGGAAAACCTCGGGGGCCTTCTCCATGTCCTTTTTCATAGTTCGGAGGTGAGTGGGGAGTATCTGTTGTACACCCTCGAGAAGGATTTGGCCCTTCTCCGTGACCATACCATTAGGGTCCGTGATCTCTACGGTGAGTGGTGTTGTTGGAATTTCTCTCTTTTCCTGATTTCCATAGCGAGCCATTATAAGAGGTCATCATCGTCCAGGGTTGTTCCTTATTGGGATTTGGGGCCGGGCGAAGCCTCTGGTGAGTCGGGGGCGGGAAATGATGGTTCGGAGGTACTTGGACGTATTGCCGTGTATCTATTCCGTGTGGACAAGTACCGGGGGGACCTGCGCCAACTCCTGGACTACTACGAGCGCTACCAATGTTGTATGTCCAACCTGACTGCTGCCGTGCCTGGCATAGAGAGGGAGAGGTTGTGGGGGAGTTTTTCCGACGGGTTGTCGTCCTTCTTGTGGGTGGATCATGGGCTTGATTCTTCTTTTCTGGAGGACATGGAACTGTTGCTTATCCGTTCAGGTTGTGGGTCGGATGGTTCCAGTGGGCATTCGGGTTCGGTGCAGGCCGTGGAGGGTTCAGGTGACTCAAACAAATGTTGATTAGTTGTTTGTATGGTTGGTGTCATGAATTTTACGGTTCGGTGGTGTCTTCTGGGTGACGTAAGGGTCCTTGAATGATCGTCGTTTTCGGATGTTTTCCCTGTTCTCTTTCTCTCTCTCCCCCTTTTTTTTCTTCTCCTTTTGAGTGGGTGTCCTATGGTCGTCAGATTTTCGTAGCTGGTGTCGTGGTAGTCATGGTATCGTGGGGGTTGTTGTTCATTCCTTCGGATCATTGCCTGGACGGAGGTAGTGTCGTCGGGATTCGGGGAATGTCCTGCAAGGCTCGAGTCTCGGTTGAAATTGTTGAATAGTCGCTCACATTAATATTCTAATAAGGGGGGTCTAGGGTGAGAAAATCGTGGTACCGTCGGTCTAAGGAGCGGTGCGGAATTTTGTGAGGGTCAGGGTTCTTCCTAAGTGGAGCTTTCGGAGGGTCATATTGAGCGCTGAGTGAAGACTGCTGGCTCCATATTGCCAAGGATCAGTTCGGATGTGGGCTAAACAAGTAGTACTCAATACCCTATCGATCGTTGGATCGCGGTGGGTGAGCGTGTGGTGTCTGGTAGCTAAAATCTGACGAATATTCAGAGGGTCACGGTCGAAACTTATCGACGGGTGATCACGGTTGTTCGGGAGGGTCGGATGGTCGGAGTGTTTCCGCCTAGGGGTCGAAATCTTTTTCGACGATGGTCACGGGGGGTCATAATCCTGAGAGGCTGGATGCGTTTGTTTTGTTTTGTTTCTTATTGAAGAGGTGTTGCCGTTCTTGTGGTGTAAGTTTTCCGTCTTTCCCTAATCTGGACAAAAATCCGTGGTAGTCCTGCTACTGGGCGGTGTCACGGGTTGGCCTTTATTGGCCATCTCATTGCCCGTTTTAGGGGCTGAATGCGTGGTCACGGGGGTACTCCCTCTGTCGTAGGGGTGGTCTTAAGTTCCGGGTGGGGGGTTAGCCGATTGGAATCTGCTACATTTTTCGTGATGCGCTGATTATTGTGCATGTGGAGGGTCTCGAGGTCTGTTTCGGCTTCTCCTTCTGGGTCGTGGGGATCGAGGTTGGTTTTGAGTTCATTTACGAACTCCTCATGGTCATGGAGCCAGTCTGGCTCGTCGGGGGCGGAACGGGCTGGTTCAAACCAGTCCATCGTGGCACCTGCCAGGTGTGACAATGCATAGGTTGCCTTGACATTCTCGGTGTGGTAGGCATCAGGGTGGTCACGGAAGTTCAGTTTATGTTGCACTAGGAAGGCTCGTAGTTTCCTCGGATTGGACCCGTTGAAGGTATCTGGATTCCGAGCCTTGGAGGTGCAGGGAGCTGATCTTCTGGGGCTGGCTAAGTTTCTTGCCAGTATGACGAGGGTCTGGGAGATATCGGCCACGGCGTTGGGTCCTAAGGTGGGGAGTGGTGCGTAGGGAGGGGGCGTCGACAAGTCTGTCGGCGCTGCTATGGGTGGTCCTGAGCTGGACCGTATCTCCGGTGGCGATGATAGCTGAATCGCCGGGGGGTGGTTCACGGGGAACAGGTTGGTCAAGTTCGAATACAGGTGTTGATCTGTGTTCGAAGGTCCGGAATCGGAGGAGTGTTCCGGGGGGTGAGTTGGGGTCTGAGGCGTCTGGAAGCTTGGTCCAGGATCGGGCAGTCCGCAGGAGATGGATGCACGGCAGGCAGATGCCTGAGTGATTGTCTGCATGGCTTGTGAACGTGTGGTGGGTCTCATGCTTAATGACGATCAGGAGTGTGAGTACGAATATACTGTTAAGTCCGCGTGTCAGGCACTTAGCTAGCACCTCCGAAGGGGGTTTCCGGGTTAGTGCGGAGGTCCGTAACAGGGCCGAGGACCGAGACAGAAGTCGGACAGACTACGGGTGGGGGACGGAGGCGCCGGGAATTCAGGGTAGGTCGCGGAATGGTTCAATCCGGTCGCTGAGGTGTTCGAGGTCAAAGGGACTTGGCTTCAACTTATGTATTGTGCCCTCCTCGATTGTCTGTCCCTAATTTCGGAAAGGAGGTGGGAGTTTACCAGAAATGAATCGGAAACTGGTGGGAGACTAAATCGATATTCGTACTAGCAAACAGTCTAGTCGACTGGAAGACTATATACAAGTGACTATCCTTGTACTATCTTTGTCGATCATAAAACAAGGGGAAAAGGGAGTACAAGGGGTCAATATAAGGGAGAACAAGGGAGTGAGGTACGCAATAGTCCTGCGCGCCGGTTTATCAATCGTAATGGAACCTTGATTTTTGGAGTCTTCGGAGGGTCGGAATCGCGGTCTTCGGAGGGTCGGAATCGCAGTCTTCGGAGTGTCGGAATCGCGGAACCTCAGAATGTATTTCAGACATCCGGAAATCGGTTGTTCGGGCTTTGGTCGATCGGAAAGGTCCCGGAAACGGTGCGGGTGGTTGTGGGGTTTAATGTGGGTTTGTTTGGCTGCATGGGCCATAACAGTGTTTGATTTTATATTTGGGATTTATGTTGATGGTTCATATGAGCATTTATTTATCAAAAACACCTTCAAATCATTATCTGTCAACACCATGATTCAAATATTGTCATTCATATACAACAAATCACTATTCCTCATCCTCTAGTAAATCTCATCATTTCCGAATATCTCAATCATTGTTATCACCATTTTATCCTAATTTAGCAGTTGTGAGGTTGTTCTCAATCCTTCTGATTACATCTACCTTGGGTTCAGCTTTGCTCAATCACCAAGATGTTGCATTGCTATAGGGTCTGAGGGTAAGGAGGAAAGGTATTTGAAATGAAGGGTTTCAGAGTCTATAATGATGCTGGCTTACAGTAAAGAGTAGGGATAAGAAGCTTGGTCACTCTGAGTGATTCCACTAATTGAGGTAGATGTAAAGAGTAGCCAAAGGTTCTGCAGGTTGATGGTACTGCAGTTGCTATCCTCCTCTTTAAGTTAGACATCCCATCACCTAGTTAAAGTGTTGGGCTTAGTGCTGAGTTTCTTGGGATGGAACTGAATAATGAGGTTGAATTGCAACAGGTATTTGGACCATTGTGCCTGCTGATGGGTCAATACTTTAGTGGTAGAAAAATACTCAAGATTCTTGTGGTCTGTGACAATGTTTATTGGTTTGGCTGAGCACTTTCAAATAGTGCTGCTGACATCTTAGTCTCAGTCTGTTCTCTCCCTCACTTCACTTTGCTTCAAATTTATAAAATTCTAACGAAAACAGCGCATGAAAGAAGGGAGAAGAAAGATCGCGGCCAGGCGAGAGGTGCAATCATGGATAGTAACTAAGTCTAAAGCTTAGGAGAAATGAATTAGAGAGACTTCAAGCCTTCTGTCGAGCCACACAGTCAGTGGAATCCAAGACTCACTCTATTTGAGATCTATTATATCTATTATACCGGGTTCCGCCTGGCCGGCTTTTGTGAGCTGTCCTATTATTCTACAAGGGGAGCGTTCCCCCCTTTGTCCCTGCCTCGTGATCGTGTGAATACGTGTTGAGATTGTATTTTGCTTAATATGAAACGCTCTGATTCTGTGTAAAAGCACGAAGAGGAGACAGAGAAAGTGGGGTGAGCTGGCATGGGAGACAATTTTTCGCGGCGCTCAAAATACCATAGACGACCGCTTGGCTTACGTCACTCCCTGCTTTACGGTCGTCTGATGCTATGACATATGGCAAAACAAAGATTCAGATCTTCGCAGTTGCGGCCATCTCTCAAATCTTTCGACTTCGTTGGGCACTTGTTATTCCAGATGCTATCACTAGTAGAATGAGACACTCCGTCCAGTCATCTCTGCTTTGTAATTCAATTAATTCAATTTCCATGGCGCCTAATTGGGTGCTCGACTTTCCCATCTTCAGCAGCGCAAGAGTAATGCCATTTCTGCCGCTCACACCACTCAAGCCTTCATCCGGTCTATGAAAATCCTAGTTGGAAACTGTAATCGCACGTCGCCGTCCTCGAATGCTTGTCCTATTCATGTTTTATCACGACTGCGTCATCAACTAACCGGCGTCTGCTTACCAGCTCCTGCTTATTGTCCCACAGCCTGATTTGGATGACTTGTACTGTTTGCGTAAAAGGATAAATAATCCCTTCTCATCTTCTGTCCTCCCTCTAGCAGGAACTCTGTTGTTCGCTAAGGGCAACATTGAATTGCATTACATTGTATCAATGTCGTGTCACTTGTCCGAAACCGGCCCGTTGCACCTATGCACGAGATGATTGAAATGTCATCTCATTTCAATATCCAACGACCTCAGCGGTCGCCAGTCGTTGGGTTAAATTACCAAAGATTTCCCATCAATGCCAAAATAGATGCTGAGTGCCAATTGTTGGCTCACCAGTCCAATGTTGTGAGCCATCCACCCCCCGCATCATATGTTTGGTCATTATCCCAAATCTTAGCTTGGTTGCAGCAATTTAGTGCTCGAGGAAGCATTCATCCCGCCGCAAGACACCATAGCCGTTTGTGTCATTTTTTAACATTTAATTCCTTGTTCTATACTCACTGACGAAAAAAAAAAAACGAAAAACATATAGACACCGCCCCAGCTCGCTCAACAGAACAAAGGTCACGAGAAAGAAGAGTTCCACTACTTGTGGGGACAATCGCCGGGTATTCTTCTGCCCAGCTGGAGTCTCGGCCAAACCCTTCCCAATATCTCGTCAAGTGCTATTGAGAGCCAGGCTCAGCCATCGACATCCATGTCCTACAACGCCGATGACAATAATACACAGGCCGGGGGGGCACAATTTCCTAACGGATATCGACCGTCAATATCCGTTAAGGGATTGTGCCCCCCCCCCGCGTGTAGCCTGCGCCACATGATCCAACGTTGGTTCACAGGTGACAGACGCATCACCAGTATCGCGACCTCCAAAGCCGGCTGTAACGTCGTATTATTCACGAGGAAAGCAAAAGAATTCTAAAGTGCTGCGCACTATGGTCCAGGACTGACAGACTTTAGTGTTGCAACAAGCGAGGAGGATTTTAGTAAGCGGCAGGTGCACCACCAAGGACTGAGGTTGCAGGCAAGCTGAGATAAGAGGAGACTTGGGGTAAGTTTGCCCAGTCTCAGGCAAGCAACTGGTCAACTGGTAGAGATAGGTTAGGCACCTAATCAAGTGCCTGGAACCTCCAGGAACCAATTGTGAATCCTATGTGAGTTGAATGCATTGCCTTGGGATAAGCTCACTTGATGTACAAGGGATATCCTCGTATGCTTACCCTCGATGACTGGGAAAGATTCCTAATCTACTCACCGCATGTTCGGCGGATCCGTTGTGGTGGTCGAGCGACTCTTGCCGTCGCAGCCATGGCCCTTTCACGACCTATATTATATATATTTCCTATGGTTCACACAATTATATGGAATGCGATGGATGTCCGTGATCTCTCGGATGCAGTTTTGACTATGTCGCCGACTGTCACCCACTTCGATTTTTCAGTGGGTGACATCAGAGGCGATGTTCAGAGCTTCGATGCCATTTGTAAAGAACCTCGAGCACGACTTCCTCATCTCACTTCCCTAACCTTTCGAACAAGGCTTCCTGCTTTCAAATTCTCAGTATCACTTGCAACATTAATCAAAAGGGTTAAAGTCTTTAGAAAGATTCCGCATTCCCCGTGTTTTGGGGTGACTACTGAGATCCTTCTTTCTCTCTCCAGTCTTCCAAGTCTTTCGCGAGTGGAGTCGATGAACACAATGGAGGCACCTCCTACAGAAGAGCACACATCTGATGTTGAAATAGTCGACTCTCGAGCCCTAACCGAAGCAAGTTTCAGTTCCCTGACGTGGCTCCGTTTGTCAGTCAATTTCTGCTACATTCGTACCCTGGTTGAACATCCGCATGGACCCTGCTCGCTGAAATAAGTCACCTGCGATGCCCTCCACAATGAAAGCCCCGAACAGATATGATTGCTCGTTACACCGATTGCAGCTGCATGCCCTCTATTATTGTATTTGGCACTTATTTGCGTCCCGAACGGAATCTTTTGAGTCTTTGCCATGCACATGAGATTTCTGACGACCAATTCTTCAGTGTCGGTCACTCGTGCAACTTGTTGTGAGACATACCTTACCGATGGAGTTGACGATGGCCAATATCGACGAGCTTGCTCGGGACCGGTGGACATGTATCTTACTTGCGGCCTTTCCTACGGTAGACGCTGTTCCCACTCTTACCTTCTTACCTTGTCTGCACTCATTCCGTTTGCACAACATTCTCCGCACCTAAAAGAGCTTGGACTCTTCGTTAATGGAACCCGACAAAGTACCTGAAGTTGGATATAGGGGGCGAGATTCGGTTCTCCTCTCTCAATCAGCTGGAGTTTGCGTTTTCCCCGAGTTTAGAGGAGAAATTCTATGCAGTTGACCTCTTTATGGCCGGTATTCGTGTTAAATCGGTACAGATTGAACCCAAGTGGAGAGGATCGCCAGTAGCTCCCGAGAGCCATTAATGAAACAGGTATAGATTGTGCAAGCTATGCTAAATATATCGTAGTACTATGAGCATAGATGTCAGTCCAGAAAATTGATCCAAAAGCAAGATGACAAAATTCAACAAGGGAGGATGTAGGATGAATTACACAACATGTGTGGATGATGTTGATTGTAACCGAGCCATAAGCTCTGCAATTTGTCTCTCTAAGTCATTGACTCTTTCTGTCGCTGCCTGCCTTGCCGCTGCCTCTGCCTGCCTTTCCGCTTCTGCCTTGTCAGCTCGTTCTGCCTCTGCCTGCCTTGCCGCTGCCTCTGCCTCTGCGTGCCTTGCTGCTTCTGCCTGATCAGCTCTATCCGCCGCTTCCTGCCTTGCCGCCGCTTCTTTGTCGGCCCTTTCAGTCTCTGATCTGATAGCCTCCGCAATTTCCTATTACGCCAAATACAACATCAGCATATGATCAACTATTCGAGAGAGGGTGTAAACTCACTTCCGCCTTGCGTGTGATTGCTTCCTGTCGCCTCTTGAGGACACCTTCCCACCTCTCATTATAACACTCTGTA
>QLPI01003617.1:0-14030 GCA_003314275.1 Chroogomphus rutilus | reverse complement strand
ATGAATATTCTCAACAGACGTTCATCTGCACGAATGTCATATATCGCGATCTCTCCAGAACCAAAGCCGACTCCTACAACATCGATGGCAGGTGATTGGACCAGTGCCGTGACGGGGGCGGGAGAAGTGACTGACAGAGATGTGGATTGGAGAGTGTTTGCCGAAAAACGGTGAATACAAGTTTGAGTACGAATATTCCATAGTTGGAGTGATCCCTGGGAGGACCCGACCAGAATTTTGTTTAGGTATGTCGCTGGGTGGAGCATACATGTCGCCGTAAAATCAGGACCAAAATTAATCGTGGATATGAGCTCTGCAAGACCCACGCATGAGGTTAGTTGGAAGCAAATATCGATGGCCTACCATGAGATTGTGTATTCCAAATCAAAAGATGCCGGCCGTCCTCAGTGAGTGCTAGTAGTTGAGAGCCAAACATCACCAACAAAGCTAACGATGTGCCAAGCGGATTGGCTACTTTTGCAACCTAGTTGGCATGTCTTAGCCGTGATCGACCAAGAGAATAGGTCAAAGTCTCGCAATCGTACCTCTTTTCCTCTGAGATACCTTGAGGCAGATACTCCATGAGCAGCCCAGACTGCGTCACCTTCCATTGTGAGCGAAGCAATATCTTCTTCCGTGTCAGGTCCTGATAATGGCTGTTTCATCAGCTCTGCATCTCTTGACAGAAGGGGGGCAACAGACCAACGAAAAGTAGCGTCATCTTCCCTCCCTCCCAAAGTGCCCATGCACGACCTAGACAAGTAACAAGGTGTACTCTGGGACCTTCCGAGGCACCCTTATGAGTGCGGACTTGAAGTACGAAGGGAACATGATTTGTGACAAAGCCTAGGGCACGGAAGGGAGCGAAGAGGCATGCGTTGTTCTGGAGACCAGATGATGCTGTGGTAGAAGCAGTGTCTTCATTATACTTTGCACGCTTGCGAGGTCTTGAAGAGTCATTCGCAGCTGAATTTTCAGCAGGCATTTCGATCCCGGACCTAGACTATGCCTTCTGGTGGACTTGGCGTTAGAGAAGATAGACATGTAGTTATATGACCGACTGACCTTAGCTTACTGCTCTTATTTTCACAGCCGGCGCTTAGTCACGAGAGGCGTCTCTCGAAAACGCTGAGCCAATGGCAATGTCTCTACCCCATTTAATGCGACGACGACGTCTGAAGCATAGTAAGAGATATATTCACTTAGATTGATCAGTACCAAAGAGGAAGCTCGAACAGTGAGCGCAAGTGAATATGGCCACTTATGCAACGAATTGACTTTCTCAACCAAAAAAGTGACTGAAAAGCAAAAGGTGACGCGCGTAAGTCACTGTGAACCACCGCCCTCTGTAAGCTCCCATGGCTCGTTTAATTGGTTCGCCTATTGTGAGCAAGATACATTCAAGACTTAAGCTCTCGAAAGGAGCGCGAAAGGCAAGATCCTCTCTAGCAGAAGGTGTTTTCCGAAGGGGAGGTCGCCTTGTAGATTCATATGGTTCGATCGTGTTTAAAACACTATTGTCGTTTAATACACCCTACCTTCAGACTCCAAGAGAATTCCCGTGTCCCCTAGGGTCAACCGCACAGTCTCGAAATCTTCATCCAGGCAATATATACTTCCGCACTTTCGTGAGCATCTCAAACGCAAGGAAGACGAAGACTCCGATGGGGACCTCTATCTAGCTCCTAAAGAACACCATGGTATCTCGCGGTTTCAAATAGAGGACGATGACAGCTCGTCAAAAAGTGATAGCGATCTCGGCGATAACGAGGACAACGAAAAACAAGACTGGCTCGACGGTTCCACCCTTATTGCACAATATCAAGATGCGTTAGTCTTCTATCTGACAGTGTCCCTCATAGTATATGCACAGATATGCGTAGGAATAGCATATAGATTTCATTGACCATCGTCTCTCTTCATGCCATCGATTTGTTTGCTGACCTCCTGCAGAGGGTCAGAAACTGAGGAAGAACGCGCCCTTGCACTAGTAGAATACCTTCAAGGTTTCATCTATTTTTATCTCTTAAACTCAAATTTTTATTGTGCTCTGTCTTCGAAGTGCCGTTGCAGGAGAAATGCCTTGAGCTCAAACGCGACCTATGTAACGGCCTGGTCACTACCATGAACGATATTCGCCAAGCCCACATCAAAATTGATCGCGGGGCAGATGTTGACAGAGGGTATGTCTTTCAACACAAATCCTATTTCTGTTTCTGCCCTCTCCAAATGTTGCCTGAAAGGCTGATAATTGTGTAGGACCGGTATTGTTCACTTCAATGATGCTTGCGACAATCGCCATGTTCATGCATCACGCGTGCAAGCACAGCTCAAAGATACTCTGGCAGAAAATCAGGTACTCTGGTTTAACTACGTTCAATCGTCTCACATCTTGGTGACATAGATTGAGATTAAGAAGCTCTTCGTTCAACTAAAACAAGCATATGATAACCGAAAACAGCTATGGGTGGACCTTCAAGCACGAATTGATGAGATAAGTACGTGGCAGAGACTTGAGTGTTGAACACTCCTGTTCGCCTTTATTTATTATCTGTTCCGACTTGTCATCTCTTTCACCTCTCTTTTCTCCTGAACAGCCGACCTGCAATCAGCCGTGCTCGACGAGCTCGACGATAACATGGCATGTGTTTTTACCACATTGCAGAAAAAACACAAGGCCATGCTGAAGGAGGAGACCTCTAATGATAAAGAAAAGCTTCTGCGAGGCGTTCTGGGAAGAATGTGACGTGCACCAAACTATACTGACACACTCTGCTCCTGAAAATGGACTTCTGGCTCTCTGATTCTCCATCATTACTCTCTGGGACCTAATACTTGATACTTTGCTATATTCCATAAGCTGGTGTTGTTATACTTTTCCAGGTGTACATTGACCTGTCTGAAAACCACGTGCTCTGTCGCTTAGTCATTCCCTTTCTGGCTTCCCTTTTCTTTCTGGCAGCTGCTAATTATTACAGGCTTTCACTGTGGCCTGAAAGGTGCACACTTACGTTACGACTCTCATGAACAACGGCATGTCTTTTCCTGGACATGTTGATCTTAATGAAAACTCAACTCCCATGACCTCATTACCCAACCCACATCTGAAGCGACCATGGTCTCCCATTAGCTACGATGCAGACATCACTGACAATAGTGCCAGTTACGATTATCTTGCCCGGGATCAAATACCAGGCTCAATGCTTCGAGGAAAACGACAATCCAGGCGTGTGCAGAATGCATCGGAAGACTCGGTAGAGGCTTTGGATCTTGCGGATTATGCTAATACACTCCGTGGACCAACGATGAGGCACAACAATCCGTATCCTCCCCTACCCTATACGCCGAACCATCACCCATTATCAATGCCCACCCCAGTTCACCCAATGATTCAAGCCTCTCCGTTTCGCTCATACCCCGAATACCCACCTTCACCTGACCACAATCGCCCCTTCTCTGCTCAAAGTCGAGATACTTTCAGCCAGACTCTCCCGTCATTGGTGTCTGGGGAAACATCGCACGACACTCGCGAATCATACAGCAGTCGCTACCCGTATGCCGCGCAACGCCGTTACTCACTCCCTCCCTTTATGAACCCTGTGACTGCAAATTACTTTCCAACCCGTGGTCCAGAAGCGTTCGCTGACATTTCTAACCCGCCTCACCACAGTGCAATTCATATCGCATCTCCGGTGTCCGACGAGCGTGACGAAGCCGATATATCTCGATTTCCTGCATTCTCACGAGAGTGGTTTGATGAACCTAATAGAGCTGGTTCACAAAAACATTCATCCCTTCCACCATATTCTTCACAATACGACCTTACTGGCTCGTATAATCCCATCCCATCTACAGCTTCTAATCAAGCTAGAAACATCCTCCCATGGGGTTCACAATTAGCAGATCCGAGCAGACCCTCAATTGATGATGGCGTCAAGGAAGAACGAATAAGGATGTTAGAACATGAATTCGGGAAGAAGGGAATCCCTAAAGACAGTGGGGCACCTGTCCCTGGCAGTGTAGATGAAAAAGGAGCTTTGATTACCGTCGGTCCCAGAAAACGGGTCATTGCGAGATGGACTCAAGGTTTGTTAGCGTTAGCGACTTCTGTTAGTTCACTGTATGGTGCCCTTGTGGGTATAATACTTATGTTTTTTTTTTCAATCTATCTTACATATCGTGAACAGTTTATCAAGTCTCCGACACCCGCTCCACCAGCTTCGACGCTGCCAGCCTTCACTATTTACTTCTTGAGCGTTTCTACCTTTTTCTTCCTCGTTTATCTTTTCGTACTTCGGCCATGCTGCTGCGGCAAGCGGGACAAGTCTGCTAGTCATAGTGGTCCAAATATTGGAGGTATGATGGTTCTCCCCGTGCAAGGTTTTCCTGGCGGTGAGAAGAAGAAAAAGAAGAAGAAGGGCAAGAATGATAAGCATGGAAGTGGCGATGTGCACGTTAACCTGATTGTCGACCCGACCATGTTTGGGAGCTCTGTTAGGGACGAGGAATGTGAATCGGATGGCGATCACAACTTTGACGGCTCTCAGGTCTCGTCAGAGCGACAGGCAGGTCGAAAACAAGCTCAGAAACGCAAAAGTGTATTTCAAGGTTTAGCAATGGAAACCAAATGGATTTCAGCCCGCAGACTTCTCAAGCGTATGCTTTTTGTGGACATCGGATGCTTTACTGTATGGGCCGGAGCATTCATCTTGATACTGTTTGGGAAGAAGTGTCCGCCAGGTGGCTTCAACGGGTGGTAAGATATATTTTGACAAACATTCTTAAATAATCTGATGCTTGTATGTATTCCAGGTGTAATTCTTATAACCTCGCTTCCGCCACTGCATGTCTCCTCTGCATAGCATTTGGCTTCAGTGTTTTCTTTGATATAGTGGACTTACACATGAGCAAGGTATCACCGCGGACACGGACATGATGATTGTATTTCAGTTCGTGTTTCAGAGGGCAGTTTATTTCAGTTTTCTTATCGCTAGCATCTATTGTCATACTCTATTCATGTTACGACCATCATCACGATTAGTTATGTTAGTTATGTAACGATTCATTCAATGAGACTCGCGTACTTCTCCACACTGCTTATGATCTTGATTGTCCCCACTGCACATCATCAAGCCAGTTCAAGATATCGTTCCACTATTAAATGAAGGCCCGAGTTAACGTGAGTTACCTTCCCAATTTGTGACGGCCTCTCGTGCTCCCGCGTCACTGTGGGAAGGGTCCCAATGAAACCTCATTGGTTGAGCCACTGAAGTTTGAGTAGAAAACTCACCACACCACTGGACATTGCAATGGAACTCAATTGGAAAGTCAATGAAACCGTTTCATTGGAAAATCGCTCGTTTCAATGAGTCGGTTTCAGGGACAGACTCACAGGTTTCCTGGAACTATAGCACGGAAAGACGTTGGTGTACCCAATTGTATAGTTAATATTTCCCTGAATTCCAAGGGGATGACCACTGACATCACAATGATTTCATTGCCAGATTTCGGTGACAAATACACCAGGTTGTATATCCTTTATTGGTGAAACCCGTAGCTAACTCCACAAAATTTCCATGGTTAGCTGGTTGGTATCTCATATTTAAAGCACTAAAAAGGAGTCAATTTGTGTATGAAATGTAGCTGACATTGCATTGAAAGTCCATGTTTGTATCACCAAGTTGCCATAAACTTCCAGAGGGCAAGTCAAGAGATTTCCGTTGTTCTTCTTTTGCATCCTGGTTCCATGTTATGTAAAATCATGATAATATTATGGTTTTATATACAAGAAATACATCAAACTCCCTGAAACTACATGATAATAGAAGCAAGATCCTGTTCAACAACCACTGAAATTATTCAAAAGCTCCCCTCCATACTTCTGTAATATAAAACAGGGAGGACGAACCATCTACTAAACAAGGAGATCAAAATAATGATCCAATATTGTACTTAGTCACATTACCTGTGTCAGCTGACAATTGATGCGGGCAGGGAACGCGACATGGATAAAACTTATTGAGAGAAACTCTAATATTGAATGCGTTCACCTGCTCGTGAACCTGGGAACTACATGATTATCGACAAAACATATGAGTATGAGATGAACAATGAGAGGAATGAAGTCACGTACGTTCAGCGAATCCAAAGAGGGGCGACAGACAGTACACGCCTAGGCATGGGGTGTCACATGTTAATGGTTGCTCAGGGGATGGTTGTGAGCACACCTTCCAAAAAAATCTTTCCATCGAAGACCAACGTGGTTGATGGGTCGACCGATTGATGAAACTGTCGGTTGCAAAGAGGCACCGCATATGGAGCACTTTGACATGTTATCTTGCTCTGCGAGTGTGTAGTCGGAAGAAGTACAAAAAAAAGCGAAAGATTCACCAACCAACATCTTTCCAACCTTCACGACTCCAAACCTTTTCTCGGTAAGCGTGATGCATATGGCCTTTGCTCCTGGGTGCTGCTCGCCAGAACTGCAAGATGGCTCTGATATCTTCTTGAGAAGAGGAGAGCGGACTGTTATTGAGTGGAGAAGTGCCAGCACCTGCTTCGAGGGCATGCACTATGCCAGCAGACTCGATGCAACTGGAACACAATTCGAACCCTATAGCTTCAAAATGAGGAAGGTGGCAAGAAGTTGGTACAAACAATGTATCTTGGGAGGATGAAGTGAGCATCGACCGCTGAACCACGGTGTTGGGGTTCACGACTGATGTTAGGAAAGAGGAAGGCCGAGAAGCAAAGTCTAGGGGGCCGAGAAGTGTCCAAGAGGATGACGACGGCAAACTTGACGTAGCTTCATCGCCTTGGGCATGATGAACGAACGGATTGCTGCTAACGTTGGACGACATATCTTTACCCTTACCTTTTCCGTTCAAAGAAGGCAAGGAGTGCCATGAGTGAGGCTGCGACTCTCCACAGGTGGTACATACTAGGATGAGGTGAGTTGAAATGACCAGTGAACACAGGTATACGGCTATAGTTATAGATTGAGCATCACTGGTTTGTTGGTAACAGACGGTTCAAGCTTCTTGCGCCATCTGATATGCCGCTTGTTGTTGGGCATTAGGGCGAGGAGTCATCTTGTTGAGAGAGTATCATCTTGAAAATTTGCAAACAGTGTGTTCCCGAAGGAGGTTCAAGGCTGTTAGATTGGAGCTGGGAAGAACGACCAACATGGTAGCTTACATACCTTTGCAGAGGCAATTAGGACCAAATACAGCACTGATAATGTGTACGTGGGAGAGATGCATGAGCATGAGGCTAAGAATTGGGGGAAAGACATACAATTGAAGGTGGGAAATGATATCCAACATGATATGTTATAACCTAAGTCACTGGCAGGTAAAGTGGGGAATACTCCTCATACGCGGTGACATTAAATGTGTGCTGGTGACCAGTCATCACATGCTGGATATCTTGCCATGTGCGTAGAACCATCAGGGACTATACATATCTAGTCAGGAATATCCACTAATGTCAAAGAAATATATGCTTACGATTCTGGACACAGGAAAACAAAAATGACATTCAAAGTTGCGGGATTGCACTGGAAAAAGACATAGATTCACAAAGGATAATGTTATAAATCAATATTAAACTAACTTGAATAGAGAGTGGAACATGCCACAAATTATCATTATGCCATCGACCACTGACTACCGTTATGCCGGTAGCAACAATTTGTCTAATATAGAAACTATTGTGATGAGCAAAAGAAGGTATATACACCTACCAGATAAAATTGAATCACATACAATGAATTCAAGAAACCCATGTAACGCCCTCAGCTCTGAGGAGCCATCTCCGCGAGATATGACTGGGCAGATGTTGCCACCAAAGTTGTACAAAAGATCAGCACCGCAATGGAGCCGGTAAAATAACCACTTACATGCACCTATGCCTCGTCATTGTGCTCGCTAGAACACTCACTCCAAGTCTCGTATCCTTCATCATCTGAGTCGGTCGACGAAGCATACAAAGATTCAGACTCGCTGTCTTCAGGGCTATCTTGATCATCTTCTCGATCACCACGATGAGTGTTTTTAGTAATCTGCCGCCTGGTTGCGAAAACGACATAACACTGACTGGGACTACCCACGAACTCGAAATGTGCGGGATATATCTGGTGTGTTGTACTCACAGAGACGCGTGCCCAGCTCGTTTATTTCGCTGCAGGCGCAGGCGGGAAAGGTGGACCAGAACACGTGCGTACGGTCGATTACGAAGGCACGGTGAAAGTGTTCGATGCTGTAGAAGCCGTGCAAGGGGACAAACCGCGTGTGATACTCGTGAGTTCGATCGATACCGGGAATCCGGAAGACTTGGAGAACTTTCCAGCGCATTATGATGAGAGGGATAAGGAGCAGTCGAGGAGAGCTCATGAGGTGTTGGGGACGTATTTTAAGTGGAAGTATGAGGCAGATAGGAATTTGGTGAGACGGACGGGGTTTGGGTGGACGATTTTGAGGCCGGGGGGGTTGATGGATGGACCTGGGTCGGGGAGGGTGGAAATTGGTCGTACGCATATGGGGAAGATTCCGGTACGTGTGTGTTGTTTGATTGGGGTGAATGGGTTGATGTTTATTCGCTCCCTTTCACCTTGTTCCAATTTTCTCATTTCTTTTTCTGATTGGGTGTGTGATTTTTATTTTTATTTTTAGAGAGACAACGTCGCGACGACATTATTCCACCTCGCTTCCCGACCTGATGCGAATGGCCTCGTGTTGGACGTAAGGTGGACTCTGTTGCGTTTTCGTATGACGGTACGCAAGTCGTGTCTGGCTTGTTGTACAACTCCGTATGCGTTCGCATACGACATGCATGCGTCGTACGCGCACACGTACGACATCTGTCATATGCGTTCGCGTACGACGCGTGCGCGTGGCATGCGCACATGTACGAAATCTGTTGTATGGCATCGCCCGTGCTCGCGAGACGATATTGTGTGGAGGCAAATGAAGTGGTGGCCAAGATGCTGAGGGGACGTGGTGGGCGCGGTGGGTACACGGATCAGGCTGGAGGACCTAGGGCTAAAATGTTCCACGTCAATGGGGGATGCATCTTCTCCATCAGATGTGGTGGCTGGGTCCACAGGAAGAGTGGCCGGTGGGTGATTGATATTTGCCACGGCAGCGATGAGGGAAACAATGCCCGTTACATGAAGCATTAATTAGCTGTGAAGAAAACAAAAAATTGTTGAACACGCACGTCTAGTATCGCACACCTCCAACACTGCCGTCAGATGTGGTGGCTGGGTCCACAGGAAGAGTGGCCGGGTACTAAACCTTGCTGATGTAATTGAGGTTCAGCGCTAACCTCGCTTATATCAGCTTACCCGCCTCAACCCGCCTGCGGGTACGGGTTTAGGCCAGGTTGGCGATCCTGACCCATACCCGCGCTACCCCTACCCGTTACCCACGCGGGTTTCCAATACCCGCGCCAATCACTAACTATGTCTGGACCATATTTGAGGCGGATGGCGCTGGGATGGACTAGTGTGTATTGTTTCACCACATCGCTCTGTATCGCTGATGAGCTCAACTGTAATGAAGGGCTGCACAAGTATCTGATATAATAAATGCTCTTCATCCATTCCTGACCATTGCTTTTCCATAACCTCGGTCAGTTGACTAGGATGTTGTCTCATATTCAGTCAGAATAGGACCACACTCCTATAAAATATTGTTTCTTTCTTCAGTGCTTAGTTACTGAATTTCAGTACATAACAACAAGCATTCAGTCTTGCAAGTCAAGAAATTTTTTTGTTTAAGTCAGGCAATTTCAGTGAGTCCTTGGAAAATTTCCACCAGTAGGTCACCCATTTTATGCAATGTTTTTACTTGTGCAAACACCAATGTTTCAGTCTACTTACCACTGAATTAAAAATGACATGTACTTTAAAATTTCTACCCTCAGGCATTGAATCTCAGTGTCAAACCCATGAGAAATTTAGGTAAAAAATCCACTGAAAAAATTTTCACGGATAAATCCAATGAAATCTGACCACACGAAATTTCAGTGGAATAATTCAGTGGGTAGTGTTTCAGTGGCGAAAGTACTGATACCTGAAACTAAGTGGGCGTGCCCACGGGGTTTCAGTGGGATCGCTTCCCACAGTGGCGTGCCACCGGATTGATCCACGAATTCATCCCCAAACACTTCTCGCGCAATACTACCATGCTGCATCTTATTTATCGTTGCATCTTCGATATGCACTGAGTCTCACAGCCTTACTCCTTTCGTTGCCCATCTGGGAAATTTGAGGTATGTTAAGTGGCAATGCCGTGTGAACCCCTGTGAGTGGTATTTCAATACCGATGCAGGCACGACAGCCTGTTTGGACAACTCTGTACATATTTGGGTGGATTAAAAAAAATGTACACAAGCAACTGGTACAACAACTTTGCTTTGCTAAACATCGATCCAACCAAACCAAATCCTTGGATTATACTAGACACAAAAGTCATCAATGCCGGAGAAGATCTACAATGTATTTATGGTGTTTCTGAGTCACCTAAGCTGTTGCATCTAGGTGTTAGGTACTGTTTCACTGCAGAGCCACCCTAGACTGTTCCTGTCCTTCTTGGTGGTGTCAACTGTATCAAACGTACTTGCTGGATAAGATCCAGCAATCATGAGGGAGGGAGGTGGAAGGGGTATCTGGAAGAAGGTCTCGAACGCTGTCAGAAGTTGAACCTTATTTCTATTCTTAGGGCTTGGCACGAGAATCGTGGGAAATTTGCCGGTTGTTGCCGCTATTTTCCTGCCTGTTTTGTGAGTTGATCAGCTCAACATCAAGGAAAGCATGCTGCTGCAGACTTTGGCGTTTTTTAAGAGCGAGCAGATATCAACAGCTTACTATGCATGGCTGACGCTATTTCGGCTGAAATATGGTCCGAATACATTCGGCTGAAGCGACTTGGTATTGAAAACTTGTCATGTGCCCAGCGCTTCTATATCGTCAAACCAATTATAACAAATCCCGATCAAAAAGGGCTTCCAGATATTAAAATTCGCTTCTCTAGGGAGCAAACAACGACAATCACCAGCCTTTTTAAGCTGACAATCAAGTTCCTCTCCGCCATTTCAAGGCTCTTCCCTTAACCACCATGACCTCTACTCATAGGTTTATGATGAGCTCCATCTGGCACCCCACTCACACTGCCACTATAGACCCTCGTTAGGTCCACTCTTCAACGTTGATGAATGGATATGGTGAAGTTCTTTGTCGCGGACTCGTCGACAAAACCGTTTTCCGTCGACGTCGTCGATCGTACTGGACAAGGACTCGAATGTGTTGGCGTCATACTTGTTGCACGCATTGACATCTCATGTTGTGACCACTCTTCAATCATGTCACAACTAGGATTGACTGCCGTTGAAAAAGTGATCGGCTCATATGCCACTGTAAGTTGCAGTATAAACCGCGATTGTGCCAGTTGCCCTGAGTTAACTTTTTCATATTGCAGTCCCTTGAAACACAGCATGGTACTACTCAACTCGATGCCAGTGACGACTTAAAAGATGTTGAAGATGACCATGCATCGACAGTAACGACTTCACTGGCGCCATCTGAAGACGGTGTTTGCACAACGACGACAACTTTACCGGTGCCTCTTGAACACGATCAAGAAAAGGCATCGCCGGCGCCATCCGATTCTTCTGCCCACTTGAATAACAGGCCAAGTTCAACTGCAGTGGGACCGTCGATCTTGTCGTCCAACGTGATCAGTCGCGCTTTGGCAGAAGCGCATTATCCCTCTCCCGCTGATGCATCTTCTTTGTCACGCATGGTTCTCACGGGTATGTTTTGTGACTGCTTTGTAAACAACAACTCTCACTCATGTTCATCTTTTTCCATAGATAGTCCAGCGAACATGCGGTCCAGTCCTCCTTCCTGGCCTCTTGCTGCCTCTCTCCATCACTTGCAGATGCCAAATTTTCTACTCTCTAGCAACTGGCGTCTATCAACCCCCGATGCTTGAAACCAACAGGATGGTGACTGCACGCAAACCGCAGGCCCAGTGTCAGCTACTTGGCATGACAACAGTGTATCCTCAGTTTTGTTTATATGGTGTTTGATGTATGTGTTTGCGCTTTTTTGAACCTCTGCAAATGTCTGACTTTTTGTGATCATGGTACAGTGTCTGTGGGAGATGGTGGTTATCGAGAATTGTTTCCACGTTATGACCATACCACCACCTCTCAACTGTGTTCGGTGTTCTCGCATAACATGGACGCGTGCGCACTGACACGGGTCGAACGCACGATTGCATGACAGGGGACCAGTGGGGAAACAAATTGCTTGCTTCATGTTGTGTTTTTTCATTTCTTTTTGGAAGGGGCGGCCCATAAATCCATCCGTCTTTGTTGTTTGCCAATTTTGTATCTCTCGCATCGGGGGTCGCCTTAGGTGTGCCCCCACCTCCTGCCCTCGCGTAATGAAACGACTGCCCGGCTAGTTAGTTCACATAGGTAGAAATGGGCTCGCCCCCCACCCCACATTTACTATATGTACCCCACGTTTACTATTCCTAACCATTTTCCACAAATCTTATAAACTCTATTCAAAATTCAATTTATATCTACAATTCATAAAATGAATTAATATATTAAAGGTTGTATCCCGTTTTACATGGTGAGTTGCGGGGACAACCAGTAAGTTGATCGCAATATCATGTCCCCTGTGGATTAATACCACGTCCCCTGTGGACTTAAGTCGCAGGTATTATGCCCTCCTGTGTTGGGGTTCTCGTGCACCGGGGTGTACCAGGACCCCTGAAAGTGATGGTAAAGGCCTGATCCGAAATTTTGCATTTCCGTCCGGACTAAAATACCAGAGGATTTTCATTTCCGTCCGGACTAAAATTCAGAGGAGACAGTCTGTCCGGACTGAGATCTACCCTTCTGACCGCTAGCAAGGTCTCCGTCCGGATTAGGATCTGGCCATTATAGAAAGGCCGAAATAAGTAGAATAAAAATAAAATAAAATAACATGACACCATATTTAAATGTTTAAACTGGCAACAAAATACTTAAGCTTTACATGTAAGCCCCTAACTACCAGACTATTGGGCCACCTCTGAATTTTTCATACTGAGTAGACATACTTCTGTCCGGATCTGGGATCCGGCCACAAGCCCAAAAATGCCAGCTCGTCCGGACCCGTAACCAGCCTTGAGGTCATTTTTGGTCCTTCCGTCCGGACATGAAGGGCAAAAGTATCCGACCTCAACGCCAAAAATCGCTAAATCCGTCCGGATTGAGGATCTGGGTCCTGGCTTGACTTTCAGGGGTCCTGGTGTACCATACTGGGAGGGCGGATTCGAGGTTGGGAAGTACAATAGATATATAGAGACGCCGGACATGCTGTTCAAGGAGGCCGAAGGAAAGCCACGTGAGCCGGTTCACAGCAAGGAGGGGGCCTTCTGCTTTCTGAACCCTACAAAGCCAGCCCTTTCAAGCCCCCCCAGGAGAGGATGGAATCCCCAACGTGGTCTTGAAAGAATGCGAGGCTCTCCTTGAGCCCCTGCTGCATGCTTGGCTCTTAGCAGTCCTCACTACTGGATACCTCCCCAACAGGTGGCGCTCCTGGAAGACCATTGTGCATCGGAAACCAGGCAAACCCGACTACACTATAGCCAAGGCCTACCGTCCGAATGTCAATCTACGACACAATGGGAAAGGTAATCTCGAGGGTAATGACTGACAACACAGTGTACTTCACAGTCAGACACAACCTGCTCCCACTCCGCCACTTCGGGGGGTCTACCTAATAGGATGACCGTGGACTCGCTCCTCTATCTGACTCACTGGGTCAAGGAAGCTAGGCGCAAGCGGAAGGTGGCGACCATAATCTTCCTGGATATAGCGAATGCCTTTCTCAATGCAGGGACGGACCGGCTGCTCAAGAATATGGCTAGGCTAGGATACCCATCTGAAATTGTATCATTCTTTGAGGCTATGCTTAAGGATAGGAAAACCATGCTGAGTTTTGATGACTTAACCTCACTGCCCAT
>QLPI01003616.1:0-12165 GCA_003314275.1 Chroogomphus rutilus | reverse complement strand
TATAGGATGCTTGCTCGGTCGGCACTGCCGGCAGATGGGTCTCGGTACGTGGACTTGACACTCATCATCGTTACCTATTTGGTTAGTGTGTCAAGTACACATACCGAGGCCCGATTGTTCGGCACTACCGACCGAGCAACAATCCTATATCCACAACCAAGTGTCCACGCCGCATGCATAACACTTGGTACGCCCGTCTCGGCTTGGCACGTTCACCATCCACACTCCCCATCTTCACCCTTCGGTCCATCTCCCCCTCGGGACTTCCTGTCCTTGTATTATCCTCGGTTGTGTCTCCATTGTTTTATACTCGGCCACTCCCTATTGTCCCATCTTGAGTCACGATTCTATTATCCTGTCTTTTATTGTTCTATCCCCGCTTTGCATTCCTTGTTCTAAATTTACTCGTTGTGGACAATAACCGCATGCTCTGCATACCTTGTTGTCCCACATTCCTTATTCCACATGTCGCTTCTTAACCTATATAAGTAGGACATGCATGTACATATTTCCTCATTCTGGATATCGACTAGGCTTAGGCCCTTCTACCTTCTTCTCCTCTGTTAAGTCCTCGACTCGGGCCGGCATCATCAGCATCCTCCCGAGTATCTGTCTGTTGCAAATAGGTGGCACGCACAGCAAGTAGGGTGCAACGCATGAGTACATTGAAGCCAATGCCACTACTCTTGGCCTGTAGGACTTGGCCATCGTCCGCTCGACCTTTCGCCAACACCCCTCGGCAGTACCGAAGTCCGTCAGTAACCGAAGCTTGACATAGTGTTCCCTTATCATAGCCCCTAGCCCCTATTTTCACACCCTCAATGCTGTACCATTTCTCCAGAGTTTTTCCATAGTTTGCTCTTTTGTATACTTTGTTCTTGTTCTTTGTTATTCAACTGACATAGCCAACCTCTCACATCGTTTCACATCATTGCTTGGTTCTGGCTCACCTTTGTAATAACAATTTCACAAGTTACACTGGTTTGCATTACATAAGGTGCATGCCAAATTGCATACACATCCACATGGGAAAAAAGAGAACTGCAATTACTCAGTCAAATTGTAGCCATTCTGTCTGAAAATAAAAATATAACTTCTTCAACCCAATATGCAGGGCATGGCAATGTAAAACACATGTAAAATTGTCACAATAAAAAGTGTTTTTCAGACAGTTGGCCCTGATCAACCCCAGCTGTAGAACAGCTGTAGCCAAATCAATTCAGACTTGTTAGATATTTTGCAGCAATATAATATACATCTAGATAGAGGGAACAAACCACTTTTAGTATATCAAAGTCCATTATAATATTTTAGAATATTTTATATAATGTACTACAGCTGAGACAAGTAATTTCTGCTTAATTATTGTTCTAGAGCCCTACAAGACACAGTTCATTGGGAAAATATGATATTAAATCAACTATACTTTGTTCCTCTATAGTTAATACCTCAATCATCTATCTTTCCTGGATTCACACAGACCCTTATCTCTCCTGCCCATCAACATTCACCCTCATTCTCAACCTCAAGTTGTGTTTCCCGGTGTAGTACTAAGCACTATATGCTAAAGCAAGTAATAATGGGACCATGTGATCGTCCAGGCAGAAGATATGCACAGAGTAACAACTCCGAGATGTTATTAATTATAGCTAAAAATAATCCATCGCTTGGCTCGACACATACCTCGTGCCCATTATCATGAGACATACAAGAGCCTGTGATATGTTTGTGTCCAGAAAGCTCGTTTCTTGGTTTAGCATTATGGCCACATCACCTGACACATATTGCTAAAACCAGGAGGCAAGCCAAGAAATTTGCAGCTGATTTGAAGTTTTGGAATGATGACCTTGTGAAATTGAAGCCTCTCCCTTTCAGTGCAAAGATAACAGGTGATGGAGTGAGCAGATGTATGCAGGACAGACCTGTGTTCCCCTTGGTTGATCTCTAAAACCCATGAAGTGTCAACCAGGGTATCAGAAGGGAGATTAGATGTGTTTGCTGTATATTAGTATGTTCCTATGGTTGCGACAAGCAAGTTAATATTCATATTTAAGAATCCCATCCTGCCCGTGAACTTCCAAAAAAAAAAAAACAGAAAAAAAGGATAATCAACCATAAAATCCCTAATCTGCAATAACACTATCGCAACATCCTACCTGCATGACACAAAATGAAAACTGTATGCTATCATGATTATCTCCGAACGACCACCTGGTGCACTCACTGCCTCTTCCCCAGGCTGGGCCGAGGCCACATATGTCTCCATCAGGCCCCCCACACTACTAAACGAGAAAGTACCCTCCCCATCACTCATATGATGATTCTTTGCTAGTGTCAGCATCTCATATGTCAAAGTAGAAATAGAAGCTCTACTTGGCATAACAGTCATATCATGATACACCTCCTGTCCAGACAGCACTGTCAAGTCCACAGCATTACAAACACCCACAGGTGTGATGAAAACATATTCACATGGAGACGTGTCAGTCGAGTCTTCAGAAGGAGATCCCAACAGGAAGTCCTGTGTACCATAACTGCATCCATCATGTTCACGATGAGAAAATGAGGGTATGTCTAGGATGAATGTACATACCAGGTAAGGTAATGACCTACATGTAACAGTAGTTCCAGCCCATCGTGATGCAAATGTGGGGTCGACAAAGTGGCCAGAAAGCATGACCTGTCTACCTGCTATGGGCCTATGTTCCCAGTGAATGAGCTATCAATTGCAGCATGCATGTGTCAACATACAGAAAGGTGATGAGTTCACCGAGGGATAACATGACTGGGTGGAGTGTCAGCGTAGCACAGAACATGTAGAGGAATGGGCATGGATCGCAGATGCAGATGGAGGGGATGACAAGATAACTGAGGAGAAGACTACCAGGCCCATGGTCTTGCTCCAAATGCTGTTCCCGATCCTGATCTCAATCCTTGTCCTGGTCCTGCTACACCAAGGTTACAATCAGGTCTGCTGAGTAGGGTAAGTCTACAGCCATACCTGGTGCCTAGGGCAAGTTGTTATAGTGGTTATAGTGGCTGGCATGCCTGTGGTCATGGGAGATGCCAAAGGGGCTGTTGTGGCTGTCGTGTTCATTGTCATCACAATCCTGTGCCTTGGGCTCTTGCTCCTCCAGGGAGGTTGGTTGGAAACCTGCAGGTGCTATAGACTCGAAGAGTGCCCCATGAATGTGAAGATGAAGTTGTGTGTTGGAGCACACCATGAAGGTCTTGGAGCATGCTGGGATAGGGCACTATTGAGCTACTGCTTTGCAATCCACATGTGGCCACAGGATGGCTGGCAGTCGAGGTCCCTTTGTATCGTCTTGATCTCTGTAATTTAATATCACATTTTCCCAATGAACTGTGTCTTGTAGGGCTCTAGAACAATAATTAAGCAGAAATTACTTGTCTCAGCTGTGGAACCTTAATTAAAATATTCTAAAATATTCTAATGGACTTTGATACTAAAAGTGGTTTGTACTTTCTATCTAGATGTATATTATATTGCTGCAAAATATCTAACAAGTCTGAATTGATTTGGCTACAGCTGTTCTGAAGCTGGGGTTGATCAGGGCCAACTGCATGAAAAACACTTTTTATTGTGACAATTTTACATGTGTTTTACATTGCCATGCTCTGCATATTGAGTTGAAGAAGTTATA
This sequence comes from Chroogomphus rutilus, assembly GCA_003314275.1. Classification (NCBI taxonomy): domain Eukaryota; kingdom Fungi; phylum Basidiomycota; class Agaricomycetes; order Boletales; family Gomphidiaceae; genus Chroogomphus; species Chroogomphus rutilus. The sequence goes on along the minus strand of QLPI01003616.1, from coordinate 8,500 downwards.
TTTTTATTTTCAGACAGAATGGCTAAAATTTGACTGAGTAATTGCAATTCTCTTTGTGCCTGCACAAACATGTGTGCAATTTGGTGCGTATCTTATGTAATGCAAACCAGTGTAAAGCTGTCAAGTACATGTACTGAGTATCTGGTAACTTGGCAGTGCCAACCAAATGTTCAGTCTAATTCCATGCGCTGTAGAGTTGCTCTAGGTACTTAATACCTAAAAGCCTGCATGCACTGGTCCTTTTCTGTGGTGGGATATAGTGCAGTCATTCAGGACAGTTGAAATATAATCTGTGACATAGAAATGTACCAACGAAAATAGAATGTAAGTGATGAAGACATGATGTGACAGTGATGTGACATGTGACAAGACTAATAGACTGGGATATGATGGAGATGTGACTGTGACATCACACTGACTGAGACTTGGACTTTGGCTTTGGGCTTGAGTACAATAGTCTTGACATTTCTAGACTAGTCTTGACATTTCTAGACTAGTCTTGACTTGGACTTGGAGACTGGACTTGGGGCTTTAACATGTGAGATTGTTATTACAAAGGTGAGCCAGAGGCCTTTATATATAAAAACCAAGCAATGATATGAAATGATGTGAGAGGTTGGCTATGTCAGTTGAATGACAAAGCATGAGAACAAAGTATACAAAAGAGGAAACTATGGAGAAACTATAGAGAAATAGTATAGCATCGAGGCTGCACAAATAGGGGCTAGGGGCTATGATAGGGGGAGACTAACCAAAAAGGTAAGGATGATGAGTAACAATGAGAAAAGACTAACAGAATAGGAAACAGGTCTGAGTCAAGCTAAGAAAAGGGGAAACATATGAAAGAAACAATAAGGAAGTCCACCAATAAACATCTAACAAACTTGTCCACTACTCCTGATGGGCCTTAGGATGAGTCAGGGCACTGAGCCATCTCAGAGTATTTCCAGGTCATAGGCAACATATCTTCCACAATTTCTCTAGTATCCAATCCAAGGATAGGGGTCTGGGAGTAGGAGGACTAATGGGTATACAGTCGTACACTCTCATCTTGTAGTTAATAGTGAGTCGAATAGAGTGGGTGGGGTAATCAGGATGGGATGATGCCCTGAACTCTGCCTCATATTCCACTCTACTCCTATCACGATATGCTGGTCTAGATGTCATTCCAAGAAATATGTATGGTTCTTGGCTTTCTGGGAAATAGACTGTATCTCCTATTGCATATGACTGAGTGTAGATTGGATGGGATCTTCTTCTTAGTGAGAAATATGCTGGGGGAGGTATATGAAGATAATGATATGTTAATGGTTGTGCCTGGATGTATGTATCCTGGGTGTTGTAGCATTGCATAGGAATGAGCTCTGAAGAAGACATGATGACAAATTGGGAGTCTGAAGATTAGAGTGCTGAATAGAATGGTCAGCTGTGTGATGTGGAGAGAGTAAAGGTGATATGGGTTGAGCGCCATCAGAGTTGAATTTGTAACATGGTTGAGATCAATCACTTTATTGTCAGTGCAAGTGACAAAACTGCATACAATTCACATGGTACGTCGGTCTCAGCTCAGCACATTCACTATCCACACTTTCCATTCCCATCCATCATCCACTTGTCCCCATCTCATTATACATTAATCCCACCCCATTTATTCCTTATTTCTTGACCTGTTACACCTTGGAACATTTTTTTATTGTTTTATCCTCAGCCATGACCCTATTGTTTTATATTTGGTCACTTTCTATTATCTTATTCTTGACCACATTTCTATTATTCTATTTTCATTATTCTATTCTCATTTACATTCCCTTATTCTATTCTTGATCATTGTAGACAATGCCTCCACAGATGTACGGCATGCAAGTTGTTGAATTTAGTGCGGTAGGCAGGATACGAAGGCACAGATGAAGAAACTTCATGGCTCCTTGCAACAGAACTCAACCACACTTCAGAACTCATTCAAGACTTTCACAAGTTGTACCCATCCAAACCTGGACCATTACCCATTCCATAAGCACCTCACAATTTCTCTTCCATTGACTCTCACTCATTCTGTTTCATTATCATTTTTCCCACTTGCATTTCAGCCCCTTCCTTCCATCTTCTAATCCAACTCTCAATTCCAAATCATCATCTATTCAGCTCTCAAATCCAACTCACTCATTCAGTTCAACTCTCAATTCCGATTCAGTCATCCAATTCAATTCTGAAAAACCAAGTCCAATTTGAAACAAAAATTATACAAGAATTATTATTATTCTTTTGAGTCCAATTATACTTCTATTCTACATTCCTATTTCCAACTCTCCTTCCTCAATATCATTCCATACATTACCAGATCCTCCACCAGATCCACCCACCCAATTTTCCCAAGTGCCTTGCACTTTACAAGGCTCAGGCACCACTTCCCTGCTTACCAACCTCTGATATGACAACTGCAGGGTTAAATTCCTCACCTCTACTCACAATTCCACATTGACAATACAACTCTTGGAATTCTCAAACCTGTTGTCCGTGATTTCCCAACAAAGGGCATTGACAGACTGCCTGAGCTTTACAAGAGCGGTGGTCAAGGCAATAATAGGAGAAGGGCGGGGAGGTGGGGGAATCAGAGGAGGCTGAGGGTTGATAGGGAGCAGGTGGTGACAATGGCTCAGGTGGTGGTGGTGGTGGTATGGGTGGTGGTGTGGGTGATGAAACTGTTATTCATGGTGTGGGCACTGTAGAGGGCAGTGAAAGAGCAGGTGGTGGCGATGGCTCAGGAGGTGAAGGGGAGGGTTGAGGAGGCTAAGGAGCAGGGGAGTCAGGAAAGAAGAGGGGAGTATGCACTTTGGGCCCCACCCTCACCTTTTTTGAGGGGCCTGCTTCATCTGAATTCTGAACCTCAGGCATACCTTCCTCCCTCACCCTTTTCTTCAACATCCTCAACCTCAGAGTTTTTCAACCTCAGATCCCTTATCCTTTCCCTTTCCTTTCCCTTTCCTCTTACTCATCCCTCAACATCTCACATTAATTGAACATCCCACTCCTCGCTTGCTATACCACATGCAAGCTCCCATATGCAAATCACCATCCCACTTCCTCAAACATGTGTTGCAATGTTTGATACACCAGTTGCATGGCACATCCGATCTACGATCCTCGATCCAAGCAGTACTCTCATCCTCTTCTACCAACCTCATGCCATGATAGAACATGATATGGTAATTGGTGTTATTGCCTTTCATTTCAAAGCGAGCATACTAAAAGAAAACTCGATAAGCAAACATCAAATTGCAAGAGAAGGCTTACTCACCTTTGCACTTTTTAAGTGCAAGCCTTTGACCCATGGCACCCTCATGCCAATCATGTCCTGCACATCCTCTTTGAGCTGCGTCCTGTTACATTTGATGGTAGATAACAAGGGAGTAGGGATGTCAGCAGGGCAAGGGTTGTTGACACTGTTGAGGGGCGAGGTAATGGGCAAGCTATACATGCCTATGAGTTTGTGGATATACGAGAGGTTGATGAATGTTTCTTCCATTGGCGATGTCAATGAATGGTTCCCTTCCAAACTCCCTCACAGCCACTCTTATATGCTTTTGCAAATCCAAACTCCAATGGGGCCATCATCTATGACTTCATTTCTGTGGCCTCATGGGACTCAGCCATAAGGGGGGGACACCATTAGGAACCATTGCGCCGGCATTCCTGACTATTCAATTCAGCCCATTCAGCCTAACTCTTCCCTCACTCACCTATTCGACCATATGCTCTTCAGCCCTCGAATTCTATGCACCTCATATCCATCTTGGTATCACATACAACTGTCAATATGCTCCATTCATTTACCTCAATCTCCACATGCTTACCAATCCACTTTCACTTTATTTAGGATTAATATCTTCTTCATTATGTTCTGCTCCACTTTCCTTATTTGCAATTCTGTTCTATCTCTGATATTCAATCTGCTACTACATTTCTTATAGGGTAACTCTGTTGGGGATCGGGGTGACACATCACCCTCAATGTCATGGAGGAGATCAAGATTGGGACATAGTATTCTGTTCTTGCTTTTCACAATCCTCAGACTTTCTTTATCTATTATAGGAATCTAGTCAACTCCTGGTAGATTTGAAAGTAGTATAAAGATCTTGTACATTCAGTAGTTCAGTCTTCAGTCAGATAATCGACTAAGATTTTGACTAAGCTTCCTTCTGTTCATATTAGACTTCATTTCCACTCTTGCTTTTATGAAATTAGGGTCCAGTGTGATCTGGTGGGCACAATATACAAGTTGAAGCCTAGCCCTACTCAGAACCTCACCATTGCTTCGACCTTGGGAGATATTATGTTTATTACAACTATGTCATTCTTTTACATCGTAACATTACCTTTGAATAAGAGAATGTTTACTATCTGGGAAATGAGGTTAAATTTGGTATTATTATTTATTTTTATATCATTGTGTGATTGCTACTGTTCTGGACTGATACAATGGAGATGATTATTCAATGGTTGTGTTTAGATACCAATTTGAAAGTTTGGTCTGAGTCTGTAAAATGTATCATTTACAAGACTGCAGCATGGTTTCAGAGGAATAGTAATCAAGTGAATCTTGATGGATGAAAAGAGGGCTAGGCATTGTATCTGAACAAGAATGACACTTACAGATTGAGCTATTCGATGTATTTGTAAATTGGGATACCCAGGAGACACTTCAGATGATGGTGAGCATTATTTCGATAATAGAGCGGCATTTTCATAGAAAGTTCTATAGTATTTACACATTATTGGAGAGCGAACATGTATGTCATTAGATTGAATAGAGAGGAAGAAGAATCAAATTATGTGATAAGAAAATCAATTGGTGCATATTTGTGCATCACTGTGACCACATACATAGGGATGGGTGGGGGGTATGATTTCAAGTGAGGAGAGTTGGGTGGATAGATGGAAATGATGGTGATTTAATGATGCGTCTTTCATGCGAAATTCCTGAGTGAATATTTTCGTTGTGATCGTCTGGATGAGGGATCAGTTCCGTAACGTATGAACAAGAACTCATAGGGTCAGGTATGCCCTTGAATTCCGGCAGAGTCCAAACATACGTACGTACTGCATTCTGATCTTCACGTCCAACTTACTTGCAACGCTGAGACCTCATGCATGGTGAAGGGCGTAATCACCGTTTGAAATGTATGATTGACGGTGTACGAGTGTGAAGACGCCTCTTCCATAGTGCTTGTCTCCCGCTCCATGTACTGTCTCAGCGCTGCGCACGGGAGGGTCCGGGCCTGTGTCAACGACATTGGCCCTTCGATGTGGAGAAGTTCACGCCCACGGGGAATGATGAGTGGGCTTTATCTATAATGTTCGTGCGATGGTCATTTCGGGGTGAATCACGCGAGCACGTTTTCCGAGTGTTGTTTTTAGAGAATGAAGATTAACGGGGGTGCGATAATTTTGCATGGGTTGGTATTGAATGGTGGAAGTACGTTGGAGGAGTGTATTTCTTTTTGAACGGAAGGAGTCCTAAGTCGCGTAACAGAGTATTTTATTTTATTTTATTTTTGTTATTCGTTGTTATTCTTGTGAGCTTGATGCGTGATACGTTGCTATAGGCCTTGAGGTTGCGCGCGGGCATTTGCTCATAGTTTGAGTACTCGCACGAGGTTCATTGATCTTTCCCGTCGTCATTTGCGGGCGCTGTGGAGCCATACTTTGTATTCTATTTTTTTGAATTAGGCTCTGATGTGCTCAGACGTCATGTCACGGCATGTTCATTTGCTTTCTCCATTCCTTTATATGCCGTACTAGTAGTTACCCATATCTCAGTCGATTCATCCATCTGTGTTAACTGAGGTACGTGCCTACTTGTAGTTAACTTACCGTCCCGTAGCGCGTTACTTATTACAGGTACCGAACAGAGTCTGTTCACCCACCTGTGTCCACTGAGCGTGTTACTTATTATATTATTGCATGACAATGACCTCTAAAAAATTTGACAGACCTACGCCTTCGAAGAGTAACTTGTCCTGCGTGTCATCCATGTGCTTGGCATGCGCCAGCTATTTGGTGCCGTATTGAGACTCCGACAGACCACATACTGACATGCGAGAATATTTTGCAAGACGATGATTCCCCGGATACGCCGCCTGCGAGTTCGCCATCTGGTGCTCGTACTCGCCTTGGTGACGTTATACGCGATCTCGACACACCATGGCCTACGGCCCAATTTCCACCCATCAATCAACTCGCCAGCACATCCAACTGCGGCCCCGCCGCTGCAAGGCACAGAACCAGAAATGCAATCACTGCCATTGGCAGGTTCGCCGCTGCCGCTCGATGGTGGAATGGATGCGATTTTCGAGTGGGAAGCTGCGTTGCCGATGAGCAATGATATAGAGAAGACGACACACGATGGGGAGCGGTATCTGAGGTATTTGAATGAGAATTGGGGGGTCGGGTTTAATAACCAGCTGCAAGAGATGTGAGTGGGTTTTGCTTTTGAGGTATATGTGTTCTTATGCAGCACTAGTATCGTGCACGCCCACTTGGCGTATCTTTCAAACCGGTCGTACGTCATTCCGCCGCTCAACTTTCCGGGTGACAGTCGCTGGTTCCCGCTCTCTGCGTTCGTACGGGGTACCATCGTCGGCTCGGGCGAGTACGGAATGATGCCCGATGATGCTGATCCGGACGTCGGCTTGTCGGCGCATGACCCGCTCCTCCCTCGACATCCGCCCCCGCTCCGTGCAGTATCACGCACGCATTTCAACAAGGCCTGTCCGGATTGGGAGAGCGCGCCAGAAGTCAACTATAGTGCGCTTGTGCCTCAACTTCCACCGGTGCACCCCCGTGACGCTTCTCATTCTTCCGAGGGTTCTTTATCTCACGCCATCTCCAAAAGAGAAGACAGGGATGATACGAGTAACGGTGACACTAACAGCAACAGCAACAGTAAAACTATTCCTGACGCCGACACGCCTTTTCCGTCTGAGCCCCATGCAACCAGGTCCACCTATGCCCCAAGCTACCTGACCCTGTCCTTTAAGCCCCTCGCGGAGGCGCTCAGGTTCGGGCCCGAGCCTCCGGGGGACGTGATCATGGATGGGTGGGCAGGGGTTCTGAGTGTGGGAGGAGGGGCCCCGAGTGGTGATAAGCAGAGTGGGGCTGGTGGGGCCAATGATGGGACTAGCGCCAAAGAGGGTGTTGGTAGACAAAACGATCTGCTGTCGCGCGCACCAGGGGACGCGACGTGTGCTACCGTTCACGCTGGGAGCGAGCATGTCTTTGATTACCGGTGTGTTTCTCTGCTCATTTTTTTTCTTTCGTTTTGTCCTTGGTTTTGTTTCTTGCTGTTTGTTCATTTGCTATCGCACCTTCTTCTTGTTTTTTTAACCCCTACGGCTCTACCTTCTCGTCCGAGCTCGATTCTGTCTTGGCCGTCCTCATCGCTTTCCCTGCCCCCGTATGGTCTTCTTCTGGGTGCCTATCCCAAGTCCACCAAATTGTTGGATGACCGGCGGTTCCTGTCCACTTGTCCGCGGACGGAAGTGTAAAATGGTGTCAGGCAAAGCATTTTCGTGTTGGATGTCAGGGGAAAGGGGGTTGGTGCTAACGGACGGGATAGATGCCCGGGTTGGGTGACGCAAGATGGCTTCGTTGACTTCAAATCGAGTTGGACCCAGCCGGTGTAGTTGTGGTTCTGGTTTTAGAGTTCATTATTGTCTGCTTTTGTGTCTTCTTTGTCTCATTTGCCTTCTCTCCCTTGTCTTTCTTCTCTTCAGTAACTATCTCTGACAGTCTTTCTCCCAAACAGACTCTTCGGTTCCCTCCGCATCTTGCCCCTCTTGCCTACCCTGCTCTCCTCACCAGTGCTCCTTGATTTTCATTGGAGCCCTCTCGTGCACGGGGCGGCTGAACGTAATTTGAGAGCGTGGGGATGGGTGGAACAGGCACCTGAACCATCAGCAGAGGGGCTGAACTATCGGGATCGGGATGGTTTGAAGGTTCGAGAAGGGGCAGGAGGCAAGAAGAAGCTGTGGTGGTACCCGTTTCCTTTTCGCTCGGATTCGGGTTCGGAGCAGGAGGGGGCAACACCGACAAAGGTATACTGGCAGGGCAGTGACAACGCCTCAATGACGGCAACTAGCCCTCTCGACGCGGCCAAGCAGAAGAACGACACAGACGTTCTAGAAGAAATCGACATTCAAGACGCTCTCGCTACATCTCCGACGGCAAACACACACGAGCCTCTGCCGGGCGTTCTTACTCTCCATTTGCGCCGGGGTGATTATGAAGAACATTGTCGGAATCTTGCAAACTGGGGCGCGGGGTGGTTGGGTGTTAACGAGGCGGAGGGGCTTGGTGATCGGTGGGTTGTTTAATCATATTTCATCGTTGATTATGCTGTCCACATTGTTCTTCCTGGTTTTTATCCCTTCGCCAATTCTCACATTTCCACCCCCTCATCTCGTAGGCCATCTGACTGACCTCATTTTAGATACACGCTCTC